>OMLM01005340.1:76287-91818 GCA_900302695.1 Helostoma temminkii | reverse complement strand
CTTAAACACTTAGTGTCCTCTCAGTTTTTATCTCTCTGTGTGTGTGTGTGCGTGCGCGCGCGCGCATGTGTGTGAGAGAGTGTGATGCTTGTTCAGAATGAGTAACCCCACACACTTGATGTCTGACTCATTCTTGTCTTTCTTTTGTCACCCACCATTCCTTCCATCTGTTCCCTGCTCCTTTCAATTCTCCATCTCCTTGGATTCTCAACCCTTCTCTTCTTTCTCTCCATCCCTTTAGCTTCTCTGAGCAGCCTGTTGATCACTCCCTTCCCGTCTCCTGGCTCCTCTTTGAACAGCAGCTGTGCATCTAGCTACCAGCGTCGATGGCTCCGCAGCCAGACCACCAGTCTAGAGAATGGTGTTTTCCCAAGATGGTGAGAATCATCATACATGCACAAACAACTGCAAAAATATTTGACATACTGTAGATGAAACTGCATACAAATGGAAAGAAATTGTCAAGTAGTGAGAGACACACAAATAAGCTAGGATGAAAAGAATAAATGTTGTTGTTGGACAGATATTTTCAAGATTTATTGACCAGTTTGGCTTTAAAATGCAAAAAATTGTGAAAATCACAGTTGGCTACCTCACCAGTCCAAAGTGAGATATTTTGTTATTACAGTTATTACAGTTATTAAACAGACTCAACACTGAAAAGAAAACATTAATTTGTGTGTTTCAAGATCTTCTTCAGAACTTCCCAAACACTCACTCACAGTCACTACCAGTCAACCAATCCTCCTCCATTTTTCCTCCCCGTTCAGGGCCTCCATCAGGTCTTTGTAAAGTTTATTCTGGTAGGGCTTCCTCACAATCCAGCAGGCAGCTGGGAGAGTGACACACACTGCTGCTACGTGCTAATAACACAGTGCTGTGACTAGACAGGATGCTGTGTTGGCCTGTCACAGTAAACGCAGCTGTCAGCCTCTGAGTGCTCTAATTTTCCAGGCGCTTCAGTTGAGTACCGCCAAAGCATCTTGTTTACCAGCTGCAACAGTTTAAAAAAAGTCTAGGATTAAAAGTCTCGTTACTTGTTTTCTTTGCTTAACAGATGTGCTCTCTTCTCTTGAATCAGGTAAAATTTTAACTCGCTTAAACTAATTAACTTTATTCACCTGCTGCAAATACATGAAAGATGAGGAGAACCCAAACAGAGCAGGATAGTATGTTAGATGAAGTATAGCTCTATCGCCATGGGTTTTATAACGGTAAAAATTTCTGTGTCAAGTAAAAGTGGAGTTTTGATCAGATGTCTGTCTGTGCTCTGGAGTTCACCTTGTGTCCCTGTACCCGATCAGGTCAGTGGAGGAGAGCTTCAACATGTCTGACGAAAGCGCAGGGCCGAGCCTTGGCGTGGCGCGCAAAAAGAAAATTGCCATTGGGGTCATCTTCATGTTGTCCTCCAAACCTGAGGAGAACAGCCGCTTCCAGGATTTCTTTTTCTCCCACTTCCCTCTCTTTGAAAGCCACATGAACAAACTCAAGAGCGCCATCGAACAGGTGAATTAATGTCTAATACTTCTGTTACAGACCAACTGTATGTTGTACTTTACAAGAGCTTAACTTTATCACGACTTCCCTAATGTGTTTCTTTCACTGAGGTTGACTTCACGTTTATTATTTATTCTGAAATCAGGGAGTTGAAACAGTGTTTCCCTCCTGCTTGATTAACCCATTGGCTGACACTGAGGAACATAAGCCTGTCAGTGAAATCCATTTAGCACTGAGATATGAATAGATGCCACAGGCAAACCTTACACCCTTTGCTCTTGTAACGAACTGAGTTGCTGTCTGATTGACTGGTCAATGTTCATACCTTGTATATCTGTGATTCTGTTTACTGGTGCCTGTTGTTGGCACCATCAAAGCCTGGGTGACTTCCCGTTTTACCCTCCCATCATCTTTTATGCTCCTCTCACCATCTTCTCCCTTACAAATGTCTTGCTCCAACTTTCCTGTAACTTTGTTTGTCACTTTCAGTGCCAAATATCTCAATGCTTGTGTGTGTCGTGTCACCCTCAAGGCCATGAAAATGAGTCGGCGGTCAGCTGATGCCAGCCAGAGGGCCTTGGCCTACAGCCGAATGGTGGATGGGCTCAACGAATTCAGGTTGGGCAACAACTCATTGATTCAGTGACACATTACATAAGTTTTTTTCTGAAGATTAAACTTGTAAATATGACACAAATACAGGTACTTTTGCTGAAAGCATTCCAGCATGCAAATGTAAAATGTTTTAGGAAGTGTTTTTGCTTGTAGTAAGAGTGCATTCAGTACAGTAGCAGAATTAAAACTATATATTGTACTACACATCACTCACAATTTCCTTAACCGACAGTATTGTTCCTGGATGTTTATTAGCATATTATTACTGACCGTTCACCAGTGCTATCGTTTTATTCATTTTCAATGTCAACTGAACACTTTGTGCTCCTGGGTACATAGCTAAGTCTCTGCATCATGGAGAGACATCTAAAATCTGTTTCCAGGAAACAGTCAACACTCATAAGAAATGTATTTGATGTTTATATTGAGGACCTACATTGTGTATGCAGTCATTTTGTCAGTCAGTGCTCACTGCACACTGGAAAACTGTGTATGATATAGGGAGGGCAATTTTTATGTCTTGAAGCTTAAGTCATATCTAAAATTACCTTTAGCCCAATTCCTCTTCAAGTCTTCTTGGAGTTTTAATGTCCTTTACAGGGGGTCACCAAGTGCCCATATGCATCTTGTGTTGTTTGGGCAGATTTAACTACCTGAGTATTTTACACATACCTTTCATTCCAAGCAACACCTACATGCAATTCAGTTTTATTAAGCTAGAGGACAAAGAGAGTATCTATTCTAAAAGTCTTTAAACATGGCAGTAACTATGCTAATAATACCTTAGATTCAATAGCTGTTTATGCTTGCAGACAAAAGAAGCAGCTCGTTTATTAATGTGGTTTACAACAGAACAATTTCAGCAACCTATACGTTCACTAGGAGATCATCGTCACACTTTGTTCATACATAAGTGACATGAACACCTCCTAAAGACATCCTTCAAGGATGTTTAATTTTATGTATTTATTGCTGAAATGAACAAAAGATATAATTACAGTACAGTAGAACTATGTGATATCTGAGTGAACATAGCATAACAAATAGGTGTATTCATGGGATCAGAAGGTAGCAGAGGGAAGTGTATTACTGCTGCAGCTCCTGGTGCAGTGTGCTGACGTGTTGCAGCGATCAATAAATAATAAATAAATTAATACTGTTGGTTAGAGGATAGCGTGGCTCTAACGGTCTATGCTCTTCCTCCCATGTACACTTTCATTTACCCTAAATAATTATGAAAAATAATAAATAACATGCAAACTGTTGAAATATTTAGATAGGACAAATACTTTTTCAGCAAACCATAGGTGTTGCATTCTATTTGTAGTGAACTGCATCACTGTTTGGTGCTAATAATGTCCAAACACACAAACGTATATTAAAGATGTGTATGTGCATATGTGCTTTCCTCCACCATTACTTTCACCTTGCGTGTGCGCACGCACACACACACACACACACACACACACACACACACAGGCAGGCAGTTCCCTGTCTGAGGTCCCGTTATTGCTGCAGTCATATGCCTGTTGGCAGTTTGCCACAGCCTCCAGAGTGGCAACCCTATCTGCCTCAGACATTGGCCACGAGCACCAGAATAGTAAATATGTGAGTGCCAGCAGGAGGAACGCGATTGCCCGGGACAAACAAAATCTGTAAAATCTCACCTTCAGACAGCATCTAAATATAAGTGTTGCCACCTTTGCCATTAAGTCGTTTTGGCTGCATGAAGAAATGCCTTTGCTTCATGCTCACGCTGCTTTGACGTAGGTGTAGTGTGAGCAGACGCACATACTCATGCATGCTGGTAAAGATAAAGCTGCACACTTCGCATAGGCATGTGTACATGAACGTCACACCAGCCTATACTGGGGTTACGTTACAGATTTCATTGGACAACACGCAGGAGTACAGGTCAAGATAAAATATGTAACAAACATTTTATCTGACATAAAAACTGAATAAAGTGTGATTTTCTGAAGTAAACCAGCCACCAAAAACAGAGCCATTCTGCAGCCTGGTAACTGCTGCAGAGTTACTAATGCAGAACACATATCCAACTATAGGTTTAAGAAAAAGAAAATATTGAACAGCAGTTAAAATCAACCCTATTGTGCAATTTGTAATTTTAGTTTTATAAAAATGATAACTGACTGGTGACGTTCTCAAGCCGTTACTTTAAAAGCATTAGCAGTTTGACGCTCAGTATTTGAGTGACCACAACTGTATTCTCCTATAACTTACATGGGTATGACTTTTAAACTGACAACACAGCACATTGTAAACACAAGACCCATGGATGTCAGGAATGTCTGACTTTATACCCTCCACAGTAATTTCAATCTGGCTCCTCTTCTTGATACGCAAGTGTAATTTCACATCACAGGCGTGCTCTGTAAAGTTCACCTGAACAGCCGCTTCAGACCCTGAGACCACATTTCCCACTCATCGTGTGCTGGCTCTGCTTCAGACACCTGCCCGCAGAGGGGCTTTTAGGAGATCATACAGCAGACACTGGTGTCAACTGGGGCTTAGAAAGGCCACAGATAAGTCAGCCTTTTTTTGTATAACGCAGGAATGAGCACAGTGTCATCTGGTCATTGGATTCTAAAGTCCAAATAACACTTCCCTTCTGACAATGACATATAGAGTTATGAATTAGAGTTAAGAGATGTGTTGAGTTGTAAGTGACTTGAAGTCTGTTCTGTCTTGCCCTGCTAAACCCTGCTATGACCACACAGTATATTTTTAATGATTCATCAGTCATTAACTAATTCAAGAATTTCAACAGTCAAGCCCAGATGGTCTAATGTAGTGATTGCTTAATAGAAAGTAATATTATGGTCTATTTTTAAGTTTCTTATGCACTTGGAGCACTTGTTGGATGACTCATTTCTTGGACAGAGAAAGCAGGACATGATTTGATATTTAACCAAACCAAAGGTTCGCTTTTTAAGCCATGAAGCACATTAAGCTCTGTTTTGAAAAAGGTTTTTTGAGTGGCATTTGAGGAACTTTCTGGAAGACTGGTATTGTACATAACCGCAGTACTACTCCAGACAGGTTTAGGGTTACAGCACTAAACGGCTTGGTCAGGAAAGAGCCACTTCCACTAACGATAACAGTTAAATTTATTAGTTCCTCTTTTCCCTCTGAGCTCATGACTTCTTGTAAACCAATAAACAAAACTACGCATAGGAATACTGGAATTGTAGTGAAAGTAAATTTAACTGTGTGCATCCTGCATTTTGTTTCTGCATGCAGCGAATCATCATCTCTCCCATCACCAGGTTCATTGTAGCTCAAAGTTGAGTTTACTACACAATTAACCTTGTTTACAGACTGAAATGTCTCACAGGTTCCAGCTTTTCATTCCTCATCAGTAGGCTCTGCAAAGTCTTGTGACAGTTCACAGAGCAAAGTGTATTTTACTTGAGCTAACCCTGGTGATGCTGTTTCATTAGTTGTGTTTGCTCAAGATTGCTATTGTAATAGGAACTGCCAGAAATAACAGGGAGAAAATGGACGTCCTTTTTCTGTACAGACTCTGCATTTTGCATTGAAACCCAGAATCTAGTTCTGCTCCGACTAAAAACGCTTGATTCTGTACATTCCTCAAGCTGCAGAGATTTCCCTCTCTCCCTGTGTCTGAGCTTGGCCTCGGGCTGAGACATCCTCACCAACACACCCACGTTCCATGGAAACTCCAGTCCTTCTCAATGGACAAATGCCCCAACTCAGCCACACACAGATAGTTATACACACTGTAAAGAGCAAGAGACAGAGGGGTGTGTGTGTGTGTGTGTGTCTCTCAGAAATTTACAACATGCACAGACACACAGGGTCTCCCATGGCCTCAGTGCAGACAGTGAAGCTCTGTGAACTGAGATCTCTTTTGTTTGCCCCGAGAGACAATAACACGTCTGTTCTTTCTTTTGTTTTCTCTCTTTTCCCCTTCTTCTCTTTCATTCGCTCACTACATGCCCACTCCCCCTTTCATCCCACCCTTTCTTTCTCCGCACCTCATCTCCAGGATGACCATCTGCAACCTCTACACCATGCCCCGGGTGGCCGAGCCCGTCTGGTTGACTATGATGTCTGGAGCATCAGAGAAGAACCAGCTCTGCGGTCAGTTCATGAGGGAGCTGTCATTGCTGATGGAGCAGGCCTCCAAGAACCAGTGAGTGCCTTCTTGTACTCACACCTCATTTTTTAAAACTCCCCAGTATATGACATATTTATAAAGCATTGTCAAATATCATAGCAGCAGCTGTACGGCCACTGCAAAGCCACCACTGGTGAAGACCTCAAAGATACAAAGAGGAAAACACATGAACATTATCACTCAGACATTACAAAAAAAAACATATTATTTGCCTTGTTTTTCAACATCCTCTTTGTTCGCTTGTATTTCCTGGATAGATTTATTGGCAAAGCAAATTCACACATACTATTCGTTTTCTCTCTCTCTTTCACTCTCACTCACTCTCACACACACACACAAAGTGAGTGTTTCACCCTCTTTGCATTTATTTGTCTGTCTTGGTGAGAGCTGTGAATGAGAAGATCCCTGCCAGTCTCTAATTGCTTATTGTTGCTGTTACAAAGCCATGTCAAACCAATGCTAATTGTACATATATGAATTGGTAGCAAGGTCTTTATTGAACACAGCATCTGTATTGAGGACTATGTCCTATTGACTTTTAGTAGCGTTCAACACACTGAATGCACCGGAATTACACCTGAATTATGATATGAAGTTGTCAGTAGTTTTCAGTCAGTTAGTTTTTGTCAAACCTGTTTGTGTGTAGTCAAAAATAATTGACCCCACAATTAGAGAAATATAAAATTATAAAGCCTACAAAATAGTTTGTATTAAGCTAAGTTGACCTCTAAGATCTACACCTTAGTTACATTAACTACATATACAGAAATAGCTTTACAGTTAAAGTTTGACAAACAAATGGGGTAATCCAGCTGTAATCCTAAAAATATGTATTATTTTTTAAAAAGTGCAAAACGCAGAGAACTCAGCTCAACTCAGACTATTTAGCCATTTTGTTTAATAAATAAATTAATAATATGACAGAGGCTTATCATGTCTCTAGCACCAGGAACAAGCAGTGGTTTTAAGAATCCAAAACCTGTATTTAACAAAGGCTACCGAAGCCAACACAGCTTGAAAGTCAAAAGAAAATGGTGGAAATTCAAACATGAGCAAATACAGGAGTTTATTATTAGTTTTAAACATCTGTACATGATGACACATTCCAATTTCAGTATCTACAGACCTGGAAGTTTCCCTCTTTCTGTCCCTGTTCACCATGAATAGAAACTGTCTCAGCATCATTTCATGGTTAAAGTCCCTATTTCCACCACCACTGGTTAGCATGACTATCCCACAACTTTGCCTTCTATGTGCTGGTGACTGTCAGATGCAGCACTGGGAAGCACTGATGTTACACTATCACATTGTGACTTTTCTGATTCATCACGACTATTTTCCCATGACTGATGCATTTGATGACTGCCGCTGCCACAGCTTTGTCCGAGCACGTGATTGAAGTTGACTAAACCACGAGACAGGAAGGAAAGTAGAGACTTGTGGTCAGGAAGGAGAAGTGAGTCACGCTAATGCAAAATGTGTATCTGCAGCAGTCTGTATGTGTGTGTGTGTTTCAAACATTGAATGTGTGTATGCGGTGTCCAGTACGGCAAGGAAAAAGTTTGACCCGATTTTTCTGCCTAGTCAGAAAACATCTGACCTAACCAAACAAGGTCAAGGGGGAACTCTGAGAGCAAGTCAATTATATTTTTGGAGTTTCTGCTGACCAACACGTGTCTGATATTTCAGATTCCTCCCTGCGTTATTGACCGCCATCCTGACCAATCATCTGGCCTGGGTGCCCACTGTTATGCCAAACGGGCAACCGCCAATCAAGATTTTCCTCGAGAAGCACTCCTCACAGAGCGTTGACATGCTGGCAAAGACGCACCCTTACAACCCGCTCTGGGCACAGCTAGGTGAGACTGAAACTGCAGAGCGTTTCTAATATTCCACGTGTTGATCTTCATCCTGACTGAAGGTGCAACATATTATGACTGTATATTATTATTCATTACAGCAGAAAGACAAGTTAGAACTAGACTGTCTTCTCTGCATCTAACTCCATTAAGTCTTGAGTTTTTTTTTCCCCCTCTCAAAATTAATTAATGTGAAAATTTGATTCCGTTCCCGATCTTTGTTAAAATGTCCTTGCGTGTCCCTGGCAAGTTGGACTGGCACAGTTGTTGCATTTGCACATCCACAGACACATTTCTGTGAAAATGGTTGACTGATGTGTGAATAGCTGATGATTTATAGGCCCACGTAACAAGGAATGATGTTCTTTAAATACACAGACATCTTAAAGTGTAAGTTGAGTAGTCCACATGCTTCCACTTCAAATGACGTGGGAAACTTTAACAAAGAGTGTAAATGGTGGCATCTAGTGTTTACAACTGAGAACTGCAAATCACAACATTTATTTGTCCTGATGAATTAAATATGAAATTCAGGTTACAAACTATAAATATGGATCTTAATATCCTAAAAAGAAACTGGGCATATTATTATCTCATCCACAAAGTTTAATGAAAATAAAAACATTAAAATTATTATGAAACCAAACACAAATAATGCATTATGCTAATGTGTCTTTCTTTTCTTTGCTGTGTGTAGGGGACCTGTATGGAGCCATTGGGTCACCAGTGCGGCTGTCCCGGACTGTGGTGGTCGGCCGCAGACAGGAGCTGGTCCAGAGACTCCTCTACGTCCTCACCTACTTCATCCGCTGTTCCGAGCTGCTGGAGACACACATGCTGGACAGTGCTGAGGATGAGGCCATCGTAATGCCTGGCTCCCTCATTACCACATCTCTAAGGAAAGGGGAGGTGGAGGAGTCGGAATACGTCCTGGTAACCGTCCACAAACCCAGTGGGGACTACTTGTCCCAAGGTGCCCATGACCGTCAGACAGAGATGGAGGACAGTAGTTGCCCTTCCGACAACAGCCTTCAAAGCAGCACATACACAGATGCCGAGGTGGAGCATGGTACTGGGGATACACCCAAAGAGGAAGATGAGGATGAGGAAGATGAGGACAGCAGTGAGAGTCAAGGATCCAGGAGCAGCGTGCTTCAGACGGGACACAACCAGGGCACAATTCCTCTCATCAGGACTGTAGAAGCAGCAGAACCTGGGGAGCTGCGGAGGGAGGCCAACAGCCCGGTCAGCCCAGGGGCCCGACTGGAGACAGTACTGCGTGTTGGTTCAGCGTCCCCAAGGGAGAAGGTCTGTGTGCTGGATACAAAGGCCAGGGGCGACCTGAAAGTTAGCGTACCATCCATACCTTCAACACTTGGATCAAGTCTCTTCCCAGTTTCTGTTCCCACAGAGAGTAGAAACTCAGAGGTTAGGATGGATGCAGGAGTGGGGACCCAGGCCACCAAGGTGCCAGCTTCTCGGCCTTTGGGAATCCAGTTAGAGAAGAAACCCCCAGATAAGACTGCTAAGATTGCTGCTGCAGTTCCAGTACCAGTGACACCAGGAAACGCTATGTTGGGGCCCATGGCTTTGACTGTAACAGAGGGGGAGCCAGCAACGAAAGTCACTTTCCTCATAGGAGACTCCATGTCTCCTGAATCGGACACAGAGAGCCGCAGGAAGAAGATGGAAGAGGAGATCAAAAAGCACAAGAAACACCTCAAGGACAAACATCTGCTTCACCAGCAGCTGATACATCAGCAACAACAACAGCAGCAGCAGGGGCAGCATTGTCATCAGCAGCTGCAGATAGGAGCAGATTCAAATACCAGCAACACCAGTGCATCAGAGGACCAAACCAAACAGACCAAGGAAGCTCCAGCCCTGCAGCGGGTGTCCAGTAAGATTCCCCTGTGGAGCTCAAACTGTATGGACGATTTCGATGAGTATTTCAGTCTAGAGAACCCCGTGGAAACTAGGACTATAGACGATGTGGCCAACCCACAGGAGGCCAGCACTATAGACAGTATGCACAAAGACTTGCCGGGTCCCTCAGGGCTTCCCCAGCCTGGTGACTTAGGTCATAGCTTTCAGGGTTCGGGTCACTGTTTAGGTTCAGGTAGTGGAGAGATGGGGTCCAGTAGGAAGGAAGACACATTGTTGGATATCCAGAGAAGGTGCAGGTGTGAGTCTACAGACTCGTCCGACACCTGCTGCTGCAGAGGCTGTTCTGCTGAGCAGGACAAAGGTCTGGTGTTGTCAGTCCCTGTCTCCCAGGATGGAAGTAGCAACAGCAAAGAGGACCAAAAGTGCAAAGCGCTTCCTTTGAATGACTGGGAGATACCGCGCAACGAGAGCTCAGACAGTGCTCTGGGAGACAGCGAGAGTGAGGAGACAGAGGACTGGCAGGAAGAGGTGCTGGTGCCCTTCCCTGGGTGAGTAAAGGATCCCTGTGTTCATTCAGTGATCTGCACTGGTGTTTAGCCACTTCCTTGTTTGAAATGATAGTTTTATTAAATGAGTGAGAGTAGTAATTTATCCTCATCTTTTTTAATTAATTAATTAATTTTTTTTCATTAAATGAAAAGTGTAATTTAAAATGTCTGATTTTCAGATCAAAGTTAGTGGAGAACTACTCAAAACCAATCATTGCCAATTTTGGCCGGTCTCTGTTTGGAGGCTACTGCCCCACCTATGTACCAGACTTTGTACTGCATGGGATGCCCAGCGACGAGAAGCTTCGGCAGAGCCTCATGTCAGAATTAACCCATGCAGTTCAGGTAAAGGTGCCAACTTAAATATTTTCTGATGATTTAATCTGCACCCTGTAATTCAGTCTGATGTTTCTTAATATATGCATTTATAAGTATAAGACTATATATAAAACGTCTTCAATGAATTTCATTTCTTTTTTTTTTAATGTTTCATTGGTTTAAATTATGTTGTATTGTGTAGCATCCAGTACTGGACGAGCCCATAGCGGAGGCCGTGTGCATCATTGCAGACACGGACAAGTGGACGGTGCAGGTGGCCAGCAGTCAGAGACGAGCCACGGACGTCAACAAGCTGGGGAAGGAGGTCCTGGTGTCCAGCCTGGTTTCCAGCTTACTGCAGTCCACGCACCAGCTCTACAAACTCAACCTCTCCCCCAACTTTGTATGTGATAAGGAAAACGTTTGTTTTAGCCACTGTTCGCTTGTGTGTTTGTAATGATCACAAGTTTGAATCTATACCAACCTCGTTCTTATGTGTGTCTGTTCTCCATAGTGTATAATGCACCTTGAGGACCGGCTGCAGGAAATCTACTTCAAGAGTAAGATGCTTGCTGAGTATTTGAAGGGCCAGACGAGAGTCCATGTGAAAGAGCTGGGCATGGTCTTAGGGTAAGCAGTCAACTAGTGGATGACTGGTGCCAGCGTGTTGTTGGTTTTGAAAATGACTGAGCCACCTGAATAAATTCATGACCAAATTATAAATTATTGCAAAAAGAAAATGTTATTTGTATACCACATCAACACAGGAATAAGTGATAAAACTACTACACTGTATTTTTAAATGTACTACACTATATTATTAGGTAAAAACAATTGAAAATATTGATCATGTTTGTTACGTCTGTTTAAGTGTTGTTATCTTTGACTGCATTTGTGCTGAAAAAACAAACCCTACACATTTACATTTCTAAACACTGCGTAAGGAGATGTTCATACTAAATATTTCTTGGATACTTAAGTTGGACACTGTTTTTGTATCTTTGCAGAATCGAGTCCAGCGACCTTCCCCTGTTAGCGGCAGTAGCCAGCACTCACTCCCCCTACGTGGCTCAGATCCTGCTATGAGACTGAAATGACACTGAGATCCCAGACTGCCTGAGGAAACCAGTCAGACACGAGCGGTGCCACTTTGGCCCCAAAAACGGCCGTCCGTGCTCAGCAGCTGGCCCCTGACGTGGTTTCCTGACCCGCGAGACCTGGCTGAGTGAGATCTTTGCCCTGAGCCTGAGGAGTGCAAGTCTGTACGGTCCACATCCACATCCCACCCCTCGCCTCACTACTACTGCTGCTGAATCTGGTGCAAAGTTGTAGCACCACAGGGGGGAGCTAGAGACCACAGTCCCACAGATGGAGTTCCTGTGACTAAAGCTTCTCTGAAACGACCTTCTCCTGTTGTTTGAATGTTTCTACTAAAACAGGACAGTTTTATTTTTGGACACAAAAGCCAAAGACTTTTCAAGATGAGAATGAGACTTAGCTACAGTAAATTAACAGTGACATTTACTTCTTCAACTGTTTGTTTTTTTCTGTACAATCTTAAACCCAGTCGTGCGAAGTGACGACGAGTTGAAAGACAACGGAGGGACAGTTTTAAACTAAATATAACGGAACAGTATCAGCCAGTTACACTATTTTGTCTTCATGTGTTTGTTTACAAGCCAAATTTCCAAATTATTCTTTTGTCAAATTTGTCAAATTGCAGTGCAAATTGGACTTTAAAGCTTATTGTTTGGACGTTATCAATGCACCATGATTTTTATTTTTTTTAGTTCTACAAACTGGTTTTGAAATGGCTAAAAGTGGCTTTGACATTCTTATCGAAGGTACAGCACTACCTCAGATCTATATATGGGCAGAAGATGACACACATCTACAGCTGCCCCATAGAAAACCCTGAGGTAAAAAATTATTTAAGCTATTTTAATCCGAATGTGGGCGTCAGCTGTCTGCAGACTTTATGCTGTGTTCTTTGACAAAAGGGAAAAAAATGGGAGGAAAAAAAAGATACTTGTGCGTCGGTGTGATCGCGAAGCGGCTTTTTCTACCGTGGAAACGTTAAAACATGAACCACCTACGTATATATTTTAAAACCAAAATGCTGAAATACTGTAGCTTCGCCACCTTTAAACGATGTTTACGATGTTTGCTGGAGAGAGACGAGTAGAGGGACACAGTAGGCCTTAAAGTGTATGTATGTATCAGTTAACACTATTTTCAAACGTATTTCTGAGACGAAAACACATAAAAGACGAAGGCGTAATGCCTTACTTTTATCTTTTGTTCTTATTTTCCACGACATTGGCAGATAACTGATTTTGGCTGTAATGCCATAACAGCAGGGTGCGATTTGTTGAGTTGGTTTCCCAGCTTCCTACATAGTTTAAAACATAACCTGCAGCAGCAGGACCATTGAGACATGACTATAATTATTATTATTGTCTTTAAAACAAGATAAAACAGTGAGTAAATCATTTTCCGACATTCGCGGGTCTTTACAGCACCGTACTGTGCTTTTTAATGCAGAACATCTGTCGTGATCGCAGACCAGCACCTCTAATTTCTCTGAATGGAGTCTGATGAGTGAGACCATCACCATCAGGTTTGTCTCTAACAGAGCCTCGTATTCACCTGCACGCTGAGAGTGGCTGCTGCTGAATAACTAGCAGTGTAACCCTGTGAACTGGACAGTGTTTTAGTTTGTATTAAATCAAATCGCACCCCGACTACTGTGTAACCCCAGTCTTAATAGAGAAGCGATACAAGCCCACCACATGCTACTGGATGGCTCCTTTTGCTGATAAAACAAGCTTGACGCTGTATAGAAGACGCTTCGCTATATCAGCCTACATTTTTGTACAACCCAGCGATTATGTTTAAAAGGTATGAATTTATATTTGCTTTTCCCTCTTTGTATATGAATAAATTATTTAGTTGCCCGTGGTATGTGTATCGGTTTGTGTAAACTGTACATTCAGTTTATTTCCATGTATTTGTACAGAATGTCTTTTAAGAATTGTTTCCTCAAATTATTTTTTTTTCCCAATTTTATGGGAATGTTGTGCAATAAAGATGCTGATGTTGAGAACTTAAGCACCTCTGGGAATGTTTTGTCGCTGAATCAAAGGGAAATGGGGAACAGGATCATTCAGAACCAGGAATTCATGAGCACGAACACAACAATATTTAGTTTAGAAAACTCTGCATTGAAGTGACTTTACAAACAAACTTTGTGTGAATCAGATTCAGTGGAGCAGCTCCAGACTTCTGGTTATTCTCTTTTCCCACGAACACTGAATAAACTCTTACAAAACAGTTCAGCTGCTGTGAACTTGGATAGTTTTGCTGGTTGGAAGTTTTATGTGATATGATATAAAATACCTATTTTTAGTGTCTTATTTAATTTTATCTCTTTGAGTATAAATCAGTGAAGCCTCTACACCTGAATAGCCCTTTGGTTTAGCATAGTGGTAGTTTGCATATTGAACTCACCTTTGAGTTTGGCATGACGTCTCCACCCCACTCCACCTACTGGCGGGGCCGGGGAAGAAACGAAACGAACGCATACGCCGCAGTTATGCAATAAAGAAAGGAGAGAAAGGAGTGTCCTGGCTGATGTTAAATACACCGGTAGCAAACGTGAACGTGTCTTCTGTCAGTGAG
This sequence comes from Helostoma temminkii, assembly GCA_900302695.1. Lineage (NCBI taxonomy): Eukaryota > Metazoa > Chordata > Actinopteri > Anabantiformes > Helostomatidae > Helostoma > Helostoma temminkii. The sequence goes on along the minus strand of OMLM01005340.1, from coordinate 77,248 downwards.
AACATGACTATAATCCCACTTTCCTCACATGGATAGAAGGAAGAAAATCAACAAATCCATCACACCATTAAACTACTGAAGAGAGCTGAAGCTGAATGTTGGTAGGTTTAACTGTGAGATAAAACTCAGAAGGAGGCCGGGACATTTGATTTGCTCCTAAAACACAAGACATGTAAAAACTTTTTCTTTTAAAAGCACTGAAATAATCCGATTATTCCACTTTTTGAACAGCAGCCGCCTGTGATAACAATCTGACTTCACAAGGGTCACAAGTCAGGGGGAGGATCTATGCTGCATTTAAGTACCATTTTAAAGCTCGTTTATTTGAGCTCCAAAAGTAGTGGACTCGATTTGCAATCCCATTAATTCGGAGGAGGATTAGGACCCCCTTTAAAAAAATATCTGAGTTCTGACTTTTAGTTTAACTGTTAAATTTGATAAACTTAACTGTTATGTTCAGCTCACTTAACTCAGTTAAGTGCAACCTGTTGTTTAGGCTTGAGTGTATAAAATGTCACACAGGGAAAGGTGCACAGCCTCCATGGGCTTCCAAGACACTCACTTTAAACACATAGTTCCTTAAACATTGACGGACAGCATCTAATAAAAACCAGTGTATGGTTTTCGATATTTGATTTGACTTTAGGCGACATAAATCTTTCTGTTGCAAATGGTTTTTCGTGGTGCACAGATTGGAAAAAAATAATATAATATCAATTTTGGCATCACTTCTTCACATTCAGATATGTTTCAACAATCTTTCCACAGAAATAACATTAAAAGAGAATTTTTAAAAGAAAAAGATAAAGACAAAAGAAGTTACATAGTGTAACTTTAATAACTTTTCTCAAACTCATGCTACCCCACTTTTTTTTGCAATGCTGTAATTATCAGGGGTGTTAAAGTAAAGTACACAACTCAATAGTCAGGTAAAAGGGAAAGTATTTTTCTACCCAAGTGA
>OMLM01005340.1:44811-63312 GCA_900302695.1 Helostoma temminkii | reverse complement strand
AGTATGACACCTTCAAACTGTTTATTTAGTCTCAACTATAAGGTCTCAACTTTACTATGGAAAGTTTTTTTTTTTTGGTACTCAATAAACAAACTGAATTGAATTAAATGAATAAAATGAGTTAGAGGTGTTCAGTTTATACTGTCATTAACTAACCCTTTACATGTGTAACAGTAACAGTCAAATGTTTGACACTTTTACTTTCTTATTGATCCACTTCCAGTCAATCGAAATCCTTCCGTCTTTACTAATTACTCTCTGGGCAGATGTAGGCCAGGGAGCAGCCTGTGCATGAACTTGTTGCCACAGTGCTCTTATTAAAGCAGTTTTATGACCTTGCAAAACTGGTCTGGAATGTGTGCTAGAAAATTGCTGCTTGCTTAGTGTGTTTGTGTGCAAGTGGACTGTAGTGAGTGTGCATAATGTCAAGATGAAATGTTTGTGTGCAGTGTAATCATTTATTACTGGAGGATATTGGACAGAAAATATGCTATATTTTTAGCAATATATTTTTTTTATGTGTAAATTATTTGTCATCTTATTCCAGACAATGTTTATAGTCAGTTTCAACAAGATCAGTAAAAGTAAAAGTCAATCTGTTCCTGATCCCATTATAGATTATACAATGTGTGACCTTCATGATTTTGTGTCCTTTTTTTTTGTTGCCACAGTGAAAATGCATGTTCCCTATGTGGACATGGTTCAGTAGAGCACAGGAACTATGCAGGTTTCAAACATGCTGCTCTGTAAACCCCTCAGAGAGTGGGCTGTAGTCAACAGCAGCGGCATTCCTCACGGTAGCCAAGCAGTGTTGGTACACGAGGGAGCTCCACCTGGAAAAATAAATGCTGTGTTTTCTTATTTTAAACTTGTAGCTGCTGCTTTGTTTTGCCCATGAAGAGGAAAAAATGTCAAGAATGGGGCAAGGTTACTGCACAAAGGCCCTCAAGAGGCCTGAGCTGTTGACATTGATTGTGCAGCCTGTTCAGATGAGTCAGGACTTTGAAGACACTAAAGATTAAAACTGCTTCTGTGTGTCTGTCTACGGGCCTGTTGTGTGACAGTTCCACTGTATGTGTGGCTGTGAGCTCTTCGAGTTTGGACTCACACTGTCTCTTGGGGACACGAACCAATCAGCTTTTGTATATGCTATCCAGACAATATCGCAGACATACAGACCAGCTAACCCTTTTCTTGTCTGCCTTTCGCATAGTTTTCATTGAAGTGTTTTTTGTTGTTGAGTACAAAGGTAAACGGGTTGAGCAGTTGTCTGTGTGTTGTCATTTCCATTACCTGTTTCTGACCTTGAGCCATAGTTTTGGAACGACATTGGTACGGTCTCACAATCCTTGAGTGTATGATGACAAAAACCTATGACCTGTTCTGCTGATTAGAGAAATATGGCTTTTATTTTTTGCCACTCTGCTCTGTCACATTCTCAGACAGATAAGTTCAAAGTTATCTTTAAATGTAACTTAGACATATACAAGTTAAACAAATATCTTTGCAGATAGTCTTCTAGAATAAACATAAAGGTGATGTCATTGCATCTTCTGACCAATCAGTGCAACACTAAAATTAAATAGAGCATCGTAAAATACTAAGGAAACCAATGAATATGCATATTTTAACCTTATTTATTGTTTCTTATATAGCCATCAATATGTCATTTGAAGTTATAGAGAAATACTTAGGATTTAACGTCATATTTTCACATAGCTAAACTAAAAGAAGTTCCTCTGCCACTGTAAGGAGATTCACATCAGAGTGGGTAATGGATACAAGAAAACTGTGGTAGTTTCTGCCAAATCTGCCACTTCTTCCATCACTTGGACAGTTTCCAAGTCATGATCTGTAAAATTGACCCGATTCATCAAACACAGTTTATCAAGAGATTATAAGTGTTATCAGTCTTTAATGGATCTTAAACACAACAAATCCTACAGTCTGCATCATCGGTCTCATCACATCCCTTTAGAAGTGACTGGATGCCAGCTGCTCCTGTTGAGAGCGAATGAGTCCGCAGTGCTGACAGAAGCTGTGTTATTGGAAGCCGCTTGTTTGGGAGATCCCTCTGTGGAAATACAGTCCACTTCCTGTTCAGCCCTGTGCTCCAATACGTCTCTACACTTTGTAAACAAAACCAGCGTGCGGATATGTCTGAAGGTTTGTCAGTCATCCAGGTCAAGCTTATCCTAAAGGTGCTGATCAGTACTCTTTCTTTAAGTTCTTGATATAGATATTTCACCTCTCCTCTAAAAGGATGACAGAACTGATGAAGCCTTTTGTCAGGAAGGTGAAAATGATCAGAGGCGGAACATCTTTAAGAACTTAAAGCAAAAAGCAGACAAGGAGAAGGTAGTTTGGCAGCATTTTACCCACCTGAATAGATGGATGGAAAAACAAATTGTGTTTGTATGTCTGGCCTCCCATCACTCTGGGCAGTAGACTGTTCACAGACACTGAGAAGATCTATGTCCATGTGCATATTTGTCTGTGTTTTGTGGCCTTCATTGCGGAACTTCTGTACTTGTAAAGTTGTACATTTATCATGCGTGGAGTGCTGATTACTGGCATTGTTCAAACATACTTGTTTTTGCAAGCAGCTGTATTTTAAATTCCTTTAAATACTTCTTCCATCTTGATGTATGTTGCACACACAGCAGCTTACCTGTTATTTTAATAATCAAACACAGATACACTTATCTACTTATCTTTTGGAGGTGGCGCTTACGTTGGATCCGCACATAAGGGATCGTAACATAATGTTTTGTTAAGTAAAAACAAGGCTTCTTGTACTGATTGACTGTAATTCCTGACTGAGAGACTGACACCAAGATTAAAGCTTGGGTGGAGATGGCAAACCGCTTCCACTTGTCATTGCTTAGTTGTGGTGTTCTTGTTGATACAGTGACTTGTTAACCTCCTATGGTACAATACAAATTAATATAAATATGCTATAAATGTGACTTCTACAACACGTTACATAATCTAATAATCTGCAAGTTTGTGCAGTAAATATTCTTCAAAATCCACGTGTAGCCCACTTGGGATTCAGTAGGAGACCTGTAGTAAAAAAATGAAAAGAGAAAGCAGGAAAATAATTAAGTGAAGTAATTATGAGTGGAGCATGGATGTGATTTCCTAAGGCGTAAGTGGTTTCCAGAGAAACACGAGTAGTGTAGTGCAAGTTTTGCGTAATGCTCAAAATGCCCAAATGAGCAAACAAGACAGCCGTTTGATTCTTTAATGATTCATCATTTTGACTTGCAACGTTTTACTCAAGCGTTTCTTACAAGTCACGTATTAAATTCAATCGCTTATTCCCTTTGAGTCGTATTTTTGTTTTGTATGCTCATTCATTCGTACATTCAACACATCTTTATCACATTTTAACCCCTCAAATATTCATTTGATTGAGTTATTTCATCACAAATTCATTTACTTATTTACCTGCTCATTTTTTTATTTAGTTTTTTTGGAAATGCTGTCAGTTTATTTAAACTGCCGTTCTCTGGATCACTTGTTAGCTTGTTCAATAAGCTCATTCACAACTTATTATCATGGCGGTGTTATCATTGACCTATTGGTATCAAGTACAAACTCCAGTGCCTTTAATTAGTTGCAGAGTCTAGACCTGTTCACAAGCTCAGCGCTGAATGTGTGTTCATATCGCTGACAACTTATGTAGTGAGCATCCCCTCGCTCTCCAAACCTCTTCACCATCGTACCAGAATTTTTGCTAGAAGGGACAAGTAAATGCACTTGAACTTTGCTGATATGTTTGCATAAGAGTACAGAGCTTTCACCTCTGGAATCCTGGGAATGTAACGGCTGGATTCCCTGAACTTCCCACTTGTCTCACTGGCATGAATATGTGAAACAGCGATTGAGTAATCCAAATATAGTGGCCCAATATGTGGTCTAACCATGACAAGAAACATTGCTCACCCTTAGATCAGCCATGTATTATATTTCTGATTATTTTCTTTTCTTTATCTATTAGTACATGTGGCAGGATTACATGGCCTAGCCTTCAAGACAGTGGGCAGTGGTTTTGTGGACATTTTAGGGATTCATGGGCAACCACTCCACTGCGCCTATGCTGATACTGTAGTTTATGATGGCCTTTTAAAAAAAAATTTAAGAAAATAATCTGTAGATTTATCAACATCTATCACTCCTTCTTGTTGTGATTGCTCTGTTAGAAAGTAAAGTAGCCTACGTAGTTACTATGAATGCATCATTTTCCACTGGGCCACGCCGCCCTCACTCTGAGTGGCAAAACAGATGATTTTCTGCTTAAAATAAACTCGACAGTCATCTTCACTACTTAACAAAGATCCAGTGGCCTTAGTCATTCACTGTCTCTTTCACAGGGCAGGGGCAGCACTGTGAGAGACGTGCAGACAGACACAACGTGCATTTTTACAGCACAAACTGCCTAAATTAAAGAATTCCTTGGTGAAAAGTGACTTTGACGTCTGCTGGGCACTTTGTGTGGGTTTTAGTTTTAGGCTGACTTGTTTTCAAAACTAGTGCACTTAAACACACTGATTGACGTGGCCAGAAATCTGGTATCTTGACTTTTATGTGTACCTAATTTCGATGCTGGGAAAATACAGGGAATAAAGCTCCTCTCTTTTATTTTTCGGTACTTTGTAAAAACATATCTTCGATTTCTTGATTTCTATTTGTAAAGTAATTCACACAACAGCTTTTCGCCATTTAAGATGTGCTTTTTGGTTTTTTGCACATCACCGTTTGCAAACTCAACACTTCTACTAGAACCATTCAGCAGTGGTGTAACCTCCGTGACTTCCACTATCTGACGTTAATTTTATCATTTATATCAGAAAACCTGGTAGTTTGTAACCGTTTGTTACAGTTCATTCTGACTGGTGGGAGATGTTGTAATAGTCATAGACTCTAGTAACTCAGAATGACAAGATGGAGGCACTCACCCACTTTTAGTATCAGTTTTAACAGTGTGACATGAAACCAGTATAATAGAATAATTTACTTTGAATGTACTAGTAACACATTAGCCTCTGACACTAGTATTGTTTGGTTAGTTTGCGTTTCACAAATTGATCACAGAAAAGCTAAACTTACAAAACATAATAAGAGCACTATTTATTAATAATGGAAAGTGTTTGAACATAATATTGCAGATAATGTCAATATTGGCTTAACCACAGTTGCATTGAGCATTATTGTTGTTTTAAGCTGTATCTTTAAGGAGGTTTAGCCCTTCAGGCTGTACAACTATAAACAACTTTACAACTCTAGAACCACTGTTGGCCTCCTTTCGATGCAGCCAAACAACTCTGACACTGAGATCATATCAGATCATGTTACAACCTTTCAATCCAGACTTGTCACAAGACACAGTTGCACAGTTTGAAATGTGAACTACCACATTTATCTAACCACTGTGTGTGTAAATGTGCATCCACAGGGCAGTGAGGGGAAAAAACAACTGGGCCATGTGACATTGTCCTTCAAAGTAATTTAACCACTTAGACTTAATGCTTGGTTCAAATGTTAATGTCATAATTTTTTTAAAAAAATGTATAAATGTCTCTCTGTTCTTGGTTTTTTAAAACTTTGCGTGATTGTCAAATAATTGCAATAGAGCTCGATTTCCTCTTTTATCTTAGCCGTAGCTGTAGGATCCTAAGTCCTAAGATCTATGAGTTCAATGTCAGGCGAGCCTTAAGCTGCAGATGATTTAAGATGCATGGACTCATATTTGACACAGCTTACAGCAACAGTAGATACACAGTTGGAAAGTATGAACAGAAATAATAAACCAACTGTAATTGTGCATCCTTATTACAATCTTTATAATCACAATAAGGACTAAACCTTGAAATCAAACAATTGAAATAGTAATAAAGAAAATAAAGGCAGCACATGGCTTCTGAAAGCTTCACTTTGAAGTATTTTAGGCATAAATATCCATGCTGAGTAAGTAAGCTAAGTAAAACAAGGTCGATCTAAATTGTACATTTACCACTGACTACATTAATGGACTTCGAGTAATTGAACTAATTCTAAATCCAGAACAATTCCCGCCATTCTGTGTTCATTTTTAACCAGTAAATTCCTCCCTAAGTTATTTCCCCAGACTCCATGATAACGAGAGCAGAGGTCGTGACCTGGAAAGTGACTTTGTCTGTTTCCATTTTAGCGCTTCAGTGGGCACCACTCGATTCATTTTATTGACATGGGTCAGATCAGCCTCGATGCCATAAATCACTGTGTTTAGTACAACAATGAAGGGGTCTGTGTATCCGGGGATCCATTGACTGAGCAAGTGTGAGCAGACAGAGCAGTTAAGTGGGCATGTCAGAGGAGCAGATGGAGACAGATTGATCTCTTCATATGGAAACAGTCTTTTGATGTCAGTATCACTCACCGTATGTGCCATTAACAAAAAAAAACATGATGCTTGTTGTGTTTCTCCATGGCATCCTGTGGGAACCTTTACTCAGGTGTATTCAGGCTTGTGTTTATATGATACCATGCTATACCTGTTGCCAGGTCACATGCTAATTCGTAAGGATAATAAAGTTCATTGACTTTTCCTTGTTTACAAAAAAGTAAACACTGGTCCCAGTGAAATTTCTTCCAAGTTTGAAAAGACTTGGAAGAAAGTTGGATGTTTTTATGTCTACTCACGAAGAGGCCATACAATTTACACAGAGCTGTGTACAGTGCTTGCTTACTTGGATCATTGGAGGTCTTAATAAGTCAATTTGCAATTACTGGGATAATTGCAGTTGGATGCTGTGCTGTGCTGTGCTTTCCCTGTACATTTCTCCAGATGGGCCTTTTCATTCACCAAAAGTAAAAATCTGTTGAATGTCTTTTTGAGTACAGTTGTCTGGACTGAATTAGCCATTGTATTTGCCAGCCTTTCAAGGCAGAAACTGTATTTGTCCAATGGCTGAGAAAGTAAGCTGACTACAGTCAGCCCACTATTAACTGAAAACTAGATTAGGTTAAGTGTACAGCGATAAGAACCCACTCACTTTAGGGATTTGTGTGCATCTGGTGTGTGAGGTAGCTGGAGGTTTGGCTGTGTTACTTGGGTGATAACGTGGCTTGCTGGCGTCCAATTGTTATGATTCAACATGACACACTGATAATTTCCATGCAAATATATTCAAAGTACATGTGAACGTTTTGTGTTGTCACCAGGACAAAACTAGAACAATCACACTCGACTAAAGCATCAGTTATCTAAATGCCTGAAGTGTTGTGGCCCTAGTGCACACCGAGAAAAGATTTTTTTTTTTATTAATCATGTAAACTTTGCTTTAACTTGTTCTTACAGCTTTTTAAGCACTACACCATTACTTTGAACGTCATTCACCGTCGCTTCTGTGACGAGAACACGCTTTCAAGTGTGGTTTACAGCGTAACTACTCAATATCCTTCGCCAGCTTCTGTTCCCTCACTTCCTCAACAAACTGTGGCTTTCGGTCTTTATTTCTAGGAAACCTTCAAAGTGTGATTGGGGTTTTTTCATCTAAGAAAAAAAATGAAGCAAACTGATAAGTGAGTGTTAGTAGTGGTTAAATTTAGCTGATGTCTAAAGTGTTCTCACCACAGAAAATATGCATTCCAGGTTCACCTGCTTTGTGCCATGCCCTGGGTTATAGAAACAACTGAGCCGCTCCTGAAGCCTAAACCCAATAAAAATAATTAATGCTAAAGTGAGCAGGCGTTGCTGTAAGACACTTTTTATCTATCTAAAACTGTTTGAAAGCCCAGAGCTATGTTGCTTGCTTCTGTTTTTGATTTATGGCGCTGCAGTGAGTGTGAGAAGCTGAGTTGAGCTGCCTGTCTGAACAGATTGGTGAAATAGATCAGTTATCTGTTCCATGTCTTGGCTATCTGACAGCCTGCCTGTGGCTGTAAGGCCATGCAGAAGACAGCTATGCATAGACCAAGTGGATGCATGCATCAGCTACTCCTGCCGTATTAATTTACATACTTCTTCATGTTTGTGTTTGCACATTTCTCTTTGTGTGGCTGCCTAAACTCAGCAGCCGACCCTCAGCTAAGCTTTGTCTGGCAGGAACCTACAGTAACAGACATAAACTTCTTTTACTGCTGTGTCCTTCACCGCTGAGAGAAAAGAGCAAAATGAGGGAGAAGTTAGAGAGGCAGAAGCATGAAAGACAAATAATTTGTAAACCGCATGTGATGAAAAGCTCACTAGCTCCATGTATGGAGCTCATAAAACATCCAGTCAGAATAGTTAACTAAGGAGTAATGATACATGCTGTAAGTGAGAGCATTTAACAAAGGAGCACACTGTGCTCGTGTGAGACAAGGGAAGTGACGGATGAGTACAAAGAGAGTTGGCAATGAGAGGCAGCAGAAAACATTTATGAAGTTGTTTTGAGGGTATTTAAGATGTCTTTGAAATTTGTGAAACCCAACAACCAATTTGGCAAGCAAGTGCAGTATAATTAGTACGACTTCAAAGTGTGAGCTGTAGCATCTTTATATTTATGGGACATAATAAGCGATCTTGTGTGTCAAAGACCAATAGGTGATACTGATGACGCGCTGCCTCACATTTTGCAAATAGGGATGTTGATAGTTTTTTTTTTTATCAATACATTTTGAAAATAGCCTTTTGCAACGTAGCCTTTAGCCAAAATAAGATAAATTGAGAGCTGTAACTTTTACCTATTTTTTACCTTTAGCCATGGTATAATTAACACTGTATACAATGCAAGGACAATAATAGCAATGTATAAATGCCTTTTTTCTCTCTGCTACACATCTTTCATTGCAGGCAACAATGAAAGAAACTTCCTTTGCTTCCTTTATTCATTTCAGGAAAAAGAAACAACTGCAGCTAAGATTACGTAAAGGGTCAGATGTTCCATTTCTGTGTGTGGCACCGTTTTTGTGCGTCTGTGTGTGGCTGCTTGGTTTGGCGGCTGGAGAGATGGCAGCTGGTGCAGTGCTTTCTTCGCTCTTTCAGCCTCTTCTAGTAAGAGTAAAGAAGAAGCAGACATTCCCAGTACAAAGTCAGAAATTATGGTACAGAAATCACAAAGTGACCATCTGAGCTTTTATTTATTTATTTGTTTATTGTACACAGTATTTAAACTAAGCTGTGTTCTGTGCACAGCTGGAATCCTTCCCAGGAATGAGTCATGATTTTTTTAAACACTTACTAGTACACATTTCTAGCCAACCATCCTTTAAAGAGGGAGTACTCGTACCTTTCATTCACATCTATTTCGGTCTACTCATCTTCTATTTAGCTACGTTTAGGGCTGTTATTTTCTTGCACTCCACATGTTTTGCCAGTGATCGTACAAGCATATACAGTAATTGTAGTTGTCCAGTTCATGTTCCAGTCTGAGTCAAGAACAAGCTTCTTTTCTCTGGTCATGACTGACGCCTTTCCCTGGTCTCCCTGCCTCCTTCCCACTGTTTCCATAACCCGCTCCACCACGAGCACCACGACTGTCGTCACTGGGCTTTTTATGAACCCAACTCCAGTTTACATTGTGTGGAAACTTTCAGAATTTCAGCACTTGCACTGCGTTTGTTTACATAGCAGACTTTCACCAGTGTACCTCCTCACTTTAATTGCTTTACTAAACGATTAGCAGGATCATATTGTAGTGAATCCTTGAAGCTTTTTGCACAAGTAGCTTCAGTCCTCTCTCATCGACCTGGGATTGATCCTAGAAACTGGTTCTTTGTTGAATAGATAAGAGGCTGAGCTGTGAGCAAAAAGATTTAATATTTAAGTGCAAGTGCACTTGAAACCTACCACTGATGCTGACAGTGATAAGTCCGTACAGCACAACAGTGCAGGGGATTGTCAGTGAGCTCCAGTGTTGTCAGGATAATGATCCTGTCTGGAGTTACAATACCAGGGGATCGTAGCTGACCCTGTAAGCGCTCAGCTTTAAGCCATTCAGGCTTCAGGAATATTAACATTATATCTTGCTTGATGTTAAGGTTTCACCTGAGCTTTCAGATGTCTGGTAGGGAGATAATGCAGCTGACATGTATTTATCTCTGCTTTGGTATTTGTTTTGAACCTGAGAACATGTTTTTACATTAGTAGCATTCACGAACAAAAAGCACAGTAGCAGTAAACATAACCATCAACATATTTAAGGCTTTGATAAGTATTTCCACGTATTTTTCCAGTGACCCGCAAAAATGCCAGATGTGTCAGTAATCCGATGGTATGTTATACATCAGGTATTGCTGGTTTTTTAAAATGGGACTGGTGGAGTGTGGGCCCTTCATTTGTCATGACTTTGCTTTAAGCAGTAATTCCCTCGACCATGCCCACTCATTCTCAACCCCCGTGTACTTTCTGACAGTTTGACATTTCTTCTGTGTCAAGCTGAAGATTCAAAAAGCACTGTTGTGCATATAAGAGTGGCTTATACCACAGTGTAGTTTACAGAATTGGCCCTATTGCAGTTATGGTATATACAGGCTGGGTTCTGGCAAGTTTTGTGGGATGTTGTAACTTGACTTCCAGCATGCTGAGCTCTGTGGTTTTTGTATGTGGCCCATGTCAGAATATGTAATAATACTCTTCTCTACTCTTCAAAAATTTGGTGTCACTTCTTTATTTGCCATTAAAACACTCATGTTTTCAGGTGTGTTAAACTCCTGTGCTTGCAAAATGGTTTTCAAATGATCAGTTAGCTTTTTAAACTGATAAACTTGGCAAACACAACATCCCACTGGAAAACGGGACTAGTGTTTCTTGATAAGTGGCCTCTGTTCACTACATCTATGGTAGTGTGCAATGAGAGCTGAATGCCTGTTAAACTAGACTTTATATCTCCATTATTCATCCTATTTAATACAGAATTTTTTTAATATAGCTATTTCCTGTTGTTTCCTATTTAAAGTTGTTGAACTTAAAGAGCAGCCAGTTGTTGAAGAAGTCTTACTGTTACTCCTCATCCCTCACAAATCTTTTTGTACTTCTTCAATATTAAAAAAGTTTATTGATGATCGTCTCCTATTTACTAAAACAATAAAAAATATTATTCTTCTAAGATATACTGCAAGTGTAGTGCTTATACTGCACACTGAAGCATTGTGGTCCCTGACTTCTAGCCTTTTAGCTCAGCACGCTGTTTGCACAGAGACTGGGGAGTAGTCTATGTAAAGTACGGTAAATGTTAAAGACTGGCTGTGCGTGCAGGATGTTATCCAAGCTGTTTGTTCTGCTTGTGTGAATGGATGTGTTGTATCGCCCGTCTACAATATCTTCTTTGTGTTAGTGGCATGCAGTACAGTACATTCTGGTGCAGGTGGGAGTGGGTTGAATGGCTACTGAACTATGAACGAAAGCTCGACCCGGCTCCTCCTAAAAAGTAAAGTTCTCATTAAGGTTCAGTGAAAGAACTTTACAACTAGACTTTCTTACCACAACAGGTTCATGATGAGAAGTAGCGTTTCTAGTGCTCTGTCCATTTCTTCAGCATATCGTGGATTCTGTGTTAATACAATAGGCCGTCTTTTGACGGTACAGGGAGAAATGTGGTGGGTGGGGTAACAGCCTCTGCACTGCCGCAACTTGCTTTTGTATGACTGGTCCTACTTATGTTGCTGCCATGGCTTGTTTATGTATGAGTAACACACATACGTTATTGGGCTACATGACAAGATGTCAATAACACACACTGAATCGCTGTTACTGTTAAATGTGGATAAAATAGCTGCATGGTAGGTTCTGTGGTGGGGTCACACAACAGCAACTGGTTTCACATCATTTTTCTATCATAGGAATGTACTATACAGTAAATAGCAACTCATAAATAGGTAGATTTTTGAGTGTGGTGTTGTCTGGATGGCTGCTGCCGCAGTGTGGAATTCAGCTAATCATTCTAAGATTGGTAAGATGTGTTAGTAAGTAGCTCTTCACTGTCTGCTAGGTGTCTCATTAAGTGCTGAGTGATGTTTCTGCCAGGAGGTGGCAGCAACACTGTAGCTACCTGAGTCACACATGTGTCAGCGCACACACGCTAGACATCAGCTCAGTGTTTCATCTTCATTTGCTTTAACATTTAGCATTTTTAGATATTCTTGCTTTCAGTTGCAAAAGGTGAATCTACCAACGATCAAGCATCTGCTATGAAGCCACGTGCCGCTTTGCATAAAACATGAAAGTGTGAGGTCTGCTGCAACCAAGCTTATTATCCTGGTTCTAAAATTGCACTATAGAAAATATTTATAATTGTTTGACAATTAGAATTGAAACAGTTATGCTGCTGTTTGGATGTCATGTTTTAATGAAATGCCACAGACTCAGCTGGTGATAAGTTAATGGACATCTCCCCCGAGGACCTGATGTCCTAATCACAGACGGGGTCATCGGTCCACCTCGAGAGCCTCCAGGGAGTACAGGCCAAAGGACAGAGGTCACTGAGGAGGGTTTGGGGTGCTGTCCTGAGGGAGGACAATGAGGCAGCAATACATGGCATGTAGACTTGAGGACAAAATTATGAAAGACATTTCTTTGATACTTGCACATCCTGTTTTAACTTGTAACTAGTATCTTTAGATGTTGAAAGCAGACCTACTAAATCAATATAAGGAAAAGGTTATAAACTTGAATCCTTTGCCTATTTTACACCACACCAGGTTCAGCTTTTTCTCGTAGGCACCACTACATTAACATACAGTGATATTTGGCCTTGTGTAGGCAACCTAAAACCAGACCACAGCCATCACCGCACATTCGGTTCATGTCCAAGCAGTGTATATATTCACTAAAAACCCAAAGAAAGAGGTTGATATGGTACACAACGTGATCATGTTACCTTCCTCCCTCTGGGAAACCGCAGATTGAAATGACAAAGCAGAGCTTCACTCCTCAGATATCCTGCTATCTGTCTGTCTGGGCCTATTGATGACCTGCTTTACTCTAATCAATACAGGAAATGGGGATGGTTGACTGGAAGTAGTAGTAGTAGTAGTAGTAGTAGTAGTAGTAGTAGATTTAGCTTTGGATTATCATGCAGTAAAGCTGCATTTGTGAATCCACATAAATAAGGGATCAGTGTGCAGACTGACTGTGGGTTAGAGTCTTTGGGAGCATTGTTTTATATTCCTTGGCTACAGAGCATTTGCTGGTTCCTGAATTGCTACTTAATATGTTTGGGTTTGCGGGCAGTTGATGAGATAAAATTAGTAATTTGAAGACATCATTATGGCCTCAGGGAAATTATCATAGAAGTAATATATATTATTTTCATTCCATAATCTATGACTATGTAAACAAAAAATATAATTTCTGGACAGCGTCCCAAAAACTCGGCTCTTAATGTATGTCCACTGAGGGTTTCACTTTTCTACATCACAAAATCCTGCTCATACTTGCACCTCCTAAACTCCTATTTAAGCAGATAGATGTGCGCGTTCTTAATGTCATTCTGTAAACAAAGCACTTGACACAGTGAAGATGAAACATCCGAGTCAAGAAATAACAACCCGATCAAAACACATTTTACAGGGTAAAAGCATAGTTGCATATGTAGATCAGGGTCTTGGCTGTTGCTGTTTTTAGAGAGTTGGTCCAACAGGACAACATACCAGAATATTTCCGGTTAGGATCGTTATATTGTGTCTGCTGAAATAAAGCACTTTGTCATAATATGTCTTTCTGAATTGGTATTTGATATAACACAGGAATCCACTAACAAGCAGGGGTGAGGTGGATGCTGTGAATGTCTGGCCTAATTCGAGCCCCCACACTAGCTAGTGGCCTCAGGCCTGAATGTCCTGACAGACACACACTTACTGTAACATACACATGCACACATACACACATGCCCGCTCAGCAGCAGCACGACAGGAGTGCTTACTGCTGCAGTTTGTTGTGCTCACTAACCCAGTTAACTGTGATTTCAAGTCAATACAGTTGTACTTCCCCACCACTGTAAACCAGGCTTTTCCGTGCCTGCTCTCTGATCGCTGTCTTTGCTTCATGAACGTTAAACAGGGTTACAACTCGGATTTCTGCAAGGCACTGGCCAAGTCAAGCTCACTGTCCTGTTATTTAAATAGCTGAGTCTGAGAGTAGTCAGTTTTCTTCAGGATACGTTAAGGAAAATGTCCAAACCTTCTATACAAACATTTTTTGCATAAAAAAAACATTTAATGAGACAATTGCACTGTGCAAAGTGAAAAATTCTCAGATGCTAATACTTCGGTTGGGATCTCCCCAGATTGAGTAAGGAAGGTACCCGTAACAAACATCAGAAATTTCCAACCTATCAGGGACAAGCAGCGGAGGAACTACACATAACAAATAAATGTCTCTTATTACATGTGTAGCTCAGCTCATGGTACAAACCTGGCAAAGTGGAATTCACATAGTCTTGTCTTGTGTTAAATCCTTATGCTCTAGTTTCTGTTCTCTCTTGGTATTTTCCTTTGTCTGACCAATCTCTGTTCACTTCCTCCATTCCTCCCTCTCCTTTCTCTCTCTCCTTCCTGCATCACACCAAGGCGGTAACACATCAGAGGCAAAGTGGTCGAACGAGATGGAGACGTGTTGGTCCTTTGCTCCGCGGTCCACTGTGTTGATCTTTGCCTCCGCTGGCTCCCACTGCTTTTAGCAGAACACACAATAAGAAACTGCGCTTTCACAAAAGCACACTCCCCTTTACTCTTATAGTGCCGCATTACTTTTCAATCGTTTTTATGTTTTATGCCTTATTACTTGAACCGAAACAAATGTTTACACCTCATCTCGTCGCAGATAATGTAATGTCATTTATAGGAGGAAACATGCCTGTTCAAACATATAATCCCTGATTAATGAAATGTGTATCCTTTGAGTGGTGTATATGCTGTTTAAAAATCTTGCTACAAACTGCAGGCTGCAGATATGAGCTTGGCATAGAGGGATTTATTAGTTTGAGATCAGAGTGTTGTAGCTAGTTTAGTGTTTGTGCCATCTTACTTGCAGCTATGTTTTTACTTTATCTTGGAAAAGGATCGTTGCTCCTGTTTTCAGCCATCATGGGTTTGATGAAGGATGGTGCTGCTGATGTCAATGGGCAGCTTTTGTTTAAATGTGCTGCAGTGCTTAGTTTTAACTAAACGGTGTAAATGTGCAAATGAACGATTCTGGGTGTCTGAGTTGGATACTACACAATGACAGATATGGAACAGTGTTGATGATTTGGGTTAAACTTACAGGACAGGGGCTATACTTTATGACATTTTGGGGACTATGCTGATTTCCTTTGTTGTTTCAGAGTAAGTAAGAGGTGATTGATATCGCTCTCGTGTCTGTTTACAGAGTATGAAACTACTCCCAGCAGCTGGCTGATTGAGCTTGGCACAAAGACTGGGAACAGGCCTGGAGAGCAATCCTGGTTCTGTCCAATAGTCAGAACCAACTGCCAGGCAACAAGTGGAGAATAGTTACTGGTCCCGACTGAGAAGTGTCATTTTTGATACAAGATCCAGTTGTGAGCTTTATTGATGCTTTTAGACAGAACATGCAAGTTAGACTGGGATAGAAAAAGTCTTGGGTCTATCTTTATTCACAGTGAGCCATCCTGTGCCAATCTGAGTGTGTATGTGCAAGAGCACAACCAGTACTCCATGCAGTCCACCCATTAAAAGTAGTTGCTCTGTGGTCTCAGTAGCTGCTCTGTTTGTTTGATCCTGCAGATGCTTATATGAAGCTGTTCTCTTCACGTACACATACTGTCAGCCTCTTAATGTTTTGACAGCTGGCTCTGATAGAGGACTATTTTAAGGCGGTGGAGCGATATATCTGTACACGTCTCACTGCTGTAATGTGCATAGATAAGTGCTGTGCCCGCCTGGCTCATTTGAGAGTGTCAATTTGATAGGCGGTGTTTGGCATAGCCCAAGTGGCCTCTGTTGGAGCGCTGCCCTAAACTGAATGCAGATGATTCTGAGCCATTTCCCACACTCTAAACAATGAACTCATCTTTTAGAGGTTCTGGCATTTGCAGATTTTACAAACGTGTGTTAAATTTATATTATTTTATACAGACAGTAAACTTTTTTTTTTCAGTAGCTTCCAACTGGTAGCACAGATCAATGCAAATGTTTTTTTGGATGGCCAGATGTGATGATGCACATTTTGTTCTTCATCTGTCAAAAAAACATTTTACAATCTAAATTATTCAGTCGCTGCAGCCCATTTTTGTTATTTATTTTTAACTGCCAAAGCAATCACATGCATCCTGTTAACCCAAATAAAAATGACCCCATCAAGTTCTGTCAATTGAGGGGTTGGATAAGCAGATACCTTAAGTAGAGTTATCCTCATTTTTAAGGTGGGAGAGTTGCATCTTATTGACACATTTGAGCTGTTTGTTTGTGTGTAGGTGCAAAATCATTTAATAATTTCACCTAGCCAGTATTTTCATGGTGGATGTGTGCGCTAATGTTGACGTCACTGTCTCTGTGTCTCCCCTGCAGGATCTGCACACCATCTACTGCCATCTCTACCATATGGATGTCCTATCTCACCTTAGGGAACATCAGCTAAGGTATAGTATGTCGTTTCTGACATTAAATAAGATGTCAATCACAATATCAGTGGACCAGACTAACTTTGCAGTAGCCTATAGGCTTACTTTCTACATGAATTGTTTGACACACCCTACCCAAACAGGCTTAAGAGTGCTTAGAATTTTTTTGGGTAAATGCCTTTGGCCCCAGGTTGTTTTTCCCACCCATTCAAAGGGGTTACAGGCTGATATACAGGCTGAGGTGCATTTCAGACGTTGATGTGTTGCATGTTTCAAATGTTTTGCTTGAGGTCAGGAATGTGGTATTTACCAGTTTGATTCAGCTGAGCAGGCGACAACAGTGACATTTGAGCAGGAGAGCTCTAACCTGTGTCTAACAGACCGCAGGGATGGGTACAGACGTCCAACAGACAGTAATTCCTAATGCTTTGGTAAATTAATGATAAAGTGAACAGGAACCTCTATATTTGTCATGATATGGTGTTTGTGAGTCCATCTAACTCTTTCAGTTCTGACTAAATGAAAAGCTCAGGTACTGCTCAGACCTAGGATAATTAAATGTTGGTTGGTCAGAAATTGAGTAGCAGGCCACTTTAACAGTCTGAGCAGACAGACAGTAATGATAGTGTATAAAATCAGAGTGCTTATTACCTTGTGAGAAATGGTTTAGGATGGTTATGTGATGGGTTGTTGGAGCTAGAGGTGAATTAGGGATGTTATACAAGAGAAAGATTGAAGATTGTCTTGTCTTTCTCTCTCAGGTCGATGTGTACCTCAGCCAGGTATGAGAGACATGAGGCCAACCACATCCTGTTCTAGTAAGTGCACACTCTCACACTGAGCAACAAGTGCTCTGCTACATTCCAAGGTCTGCTGGGGACGGCTCGTTATATTCAAATAGAAGTTGTTTCTATTTTTATAACCAGTCTCTTCCCAGTTTTGGTTTAACTGTGTATGTATTACTTTAAGAATGCCCCAGTTCCTGTTCAGTGTTTCGAACATTAACTCTTGGTAGCTGCAAACAGCAACAGTCGGTTTTGGCTTCCACAGCTTGATCAGATGACATGCACTCTGATATGTGAACAAAAGAGACTTTTTATTTAGCAGACACATTTGTCTAAAGCCATTCACACCAAATGCAGTCAAACTCCTAAAGAACAAAAGCTAAACGTCATAAACAATGGGAATTCATCTCTTGTATAAGGGTTTTGAAAGCTACAGTTACACAACCCAAGCACTGAGGTGTAAACTGAAATTTTTTGTTTTCGACATCAAGTTTTCCTGTAGTGCACCTGTAATGTAATTCATTTAATTTTATAACTCTCATGTATACATCTACAGTATAACTCATTTTCCAATTTAATGATTTCTCAATATCATATATTGTGAAGTTTATGGTCAAAACCTTCAAACTCGAAACTCTTCGGTCTTCAAGAGGCAAAGTTTAGCTTTTTAATGTCGGGTATTCACTTTCCCAGACGAAAGATCACCAAGTGTAGGACCACAGTTTTTATGGCCCCAAAATGGTGGTTCTACATCGCACTGTGAGACTTAGGTTAAAAGACAGACATTTTTATGGCCTTGCAACCAAAGATAGCCTGGGACAAAATTCTGACAGGGTCAGGAAGTCCTGATGACCATCTCACATCTCGCTCATCAACTCTTTTAGTCGTGGCTGTGCTTCTGTTAGTAAAGCAGGGTCAGGGCCTTGATCCCTACTTTCTCCAGGTCACATGACCTTGGACAAGATAATGAACCCAGAGCCCCTTAAATGTAGCAGCCTGTCAACAATTTCTCTATTAACAAACCTGATAACCATGAAACCATGAAATAATCCAAAATCAGCACTTTGTTAGTCTGGTCAGTGACTTGATAAACAGAACGACTTTTCAGGCAGTTCTTTACAATGTGTTTTTATCGCACATGTTTATTTTGCAGTTGCGATTAAAAAAAA
>OMLM01005340.1:24308-44791 GCA_900302695.1 Helostoma temminkii | reverse complement strand
TAAAAAAAAAAAAAAAGATTTATCAGTCAGCACTACAGTTTTTTGCACCTTCATAGAGGTCAAAATTCAGTGAGAGAAGACATTACGAGAAAATGTGGATTAAGTTTGCAGTTTAATCATCCACGTTACGCAGTGCTATTTACATACTCTTTCAAAGTACCCATTAAAATCTGAGGTTTTGTTCTGGAGATGTTTTTTTGCACTTGATAAATTTTTCCTGAAGCCGGGTGAGAACACTGATCTAAAACTGATGGTAATGTTGACAGATCTACTTGATAGCCTGTCTGCTTTCCTTCCCGCCTGTCTGTCATATGTGTGAATAAATGGGAACTGAGATGGATGGGGCAAATGCTAGAAGGAAGTCGGTTTTGCATCATATACAGTGTGAATTTGTAGGAAAACTAGTCAAGAGGAAGGCAGAGTTTGAAGGACACAGAAAGAATCGGAGAGGACTGACAGGTTAGAGAAAAAAGGAGGATGATAGGAAGGTGGAAGCTGTAGCAAATGAGAGATGTAAGGAGGAGGGATATTAAAAGAGGAGGCACAAGAGGAGAGGGCCGCAGAGGAGGAGAGAAAACAAGAGGTCAATATGTTGCACGGGAGGAGGAAAGGATAGCAATGTGAGATAAGCAAATGAAGTGAGGGGAGGAACAAGGAATTGAAACAATGTAGGAAAAGGATGGAGGCAGCTGAGAAGTGTGAGCTGTAGAGGGAGGACAGAGACAAATGAAAGGAGAGAGAGAGAGAACAGCTTCACGTGTTGTTGATGTATTATCGTGTTCAGTAGAATCACATTAAACATTCAGTGGTTTAATTTAACATCCAATAAATATACACACACACACACACACACACACAATCCTCCTTTTCAACACACACACTGTTTTCTACCAGGGGCAAGTCTTAAGTACCTTAACCCAGAACAAAGCTGCTGCCATGTCCTATTAGTCAGTCACACACCACACACTAAGCAGACAGCAGATGAAAGTAATCAAAGTCTCTCCGATGAAATCATAATAGTAGTTAATCTTATTGGCCTCACTTAAACCAACAAAGCAGAAATAAACAAATCTGTTCAGTCTTATTCCTGTTTTATTTTACCTTTTTTAAACATGATTATGTTTCTGCCTTCCTACTCAAATATAACTTGAAAAAGAACAAACATTTGTACAAGTAGCGAACAAACAAAGTGGGGTCCACTAACAGCTTGACTACTGATTTCATGATTTTTGTCAGATTTACTTGATTGACTTTCTAGCAATGGCTTTATTTTCTTGTGCAACCAAACTCAGTTCATCTCAAAGTGTCCATCTTTTCCCTTTCTTAAGCAGTGCAGTAAAGCAGTATCATCTTAAATGTAAAGTATTCATATGCCCTAGTATTCGTTTTTTACGTCTTTAAATCACTCACACTGCCTTTCCACCAAGCCAGTTCAAGGGCTGGTTTGGAGCCGGTGCCTAATTTCAAACCAGTTCTTTGAATATCGGCAAAGAAGTGGCTCTGGGCCCGGAAAACTGGTTCCAGACTGGCAAAAACTATTTGCTGGTCTAGGACCAAGAGCCATTTGCGTCACTGGCCTGGGGATGGACTATGGACTATGGTACTGGAAAATGTGTCTGTGGTATTCCTACAGTGCAACATTTTAGTAGCATAGCTAATTCTGTGCTAATGTACCATAGATTTAGATTTGTCCTGAAGGACATTTTCTGTGGTGTTGTACCATAGATCCAATAGTAAAATACACAAATACACATTTTTGAATACATCAACAACTACGGGAATGAACATGACCACAATGTGGAATCAAATGGAGTTCACTTGATCCAGTGAACCCAGATCCCAGACTATGGGAGAATGAACTTGGATCCAGATGAAGCTGCCAGATGAGTCCTTGCTGCACTACTTCTGGTCTCTCAAAGAAACTCTGAGATTTTGACAGTGATTTTCTCTCCATTAGTTTTGTCCTTGATCTCTTCTCTACAGAGGTCACACTAAATATCTATCACTTTATATTAATAATAAATACATATATGATCATAATACCGTTGCAGATACAACAGATCTGTTGGTGACTTTAGATTTATCATGCATAGTATACTTTATATACAGTTTTTGTTTAGTCTCCCTATGAATGAGAAATTTTAATTTAAGTTTTTAATAAGTTTGCAATTTAAATGTTTTTTTAATCACTAAATTATTTTTTTTCTGATTTAACATACATTCAGAACCACTAAAACTAAACCAAGTGTGAAGAAGGGAAGGAACTGCCTATGGTCCACTAACTACAGGGTCCTGTAAAGCCTGGTTTTTGGCGTCTACTAGTTAAAAATGATGAATTCAAACATGCTGCCACGTTCTCATCCTGTAGGATTTATTATAAACAGCCACTGCCAGTTATCTTTTTCTCTGTGATTTTGCCGCTGATATTAAATATGAATGAGGCAAAAAACGGAAATTGTTGCAAAAAATTGACTTTAATAGGTGGAAGGTTGTTACTAATCCGTCTTTGCACAATAACGTTCAACAAATAGTTTTTGGTTTTTTTTTGACTGCAACACATAAGGAGGGTAAAAGCATTTGAGGATTTTCCCAGTGATCCACTGCAGTTGGGAATATCTTTTCTACTTTAATTTCCTAATTCTTGATGTATTTTCTGATAGCTAAAATGAAGTTTTAAGGAAAAACTGTGTTTGATAAAGAATCTGCTGATATTGGACGCTGTTCCTTTAAAATGAAGAAGACTGGTCGCCTCTTATGACTGGGATAATAATGGGATTTCTTTGAGACTGCCGATGAACTGGACTAACTGTAATGGCAAAGCTCCCCCAAGCAGTGGGACCTGTATAACATAGTTGTCAGGTAAGTCGAAAGTAAAATGTTCTTTGATAAAGACATGTTCAGTTGATAATGTGTGTTAAGCTAGTCTTAGCTAGCGGTTAGCGGTATACTTGCCGCTAGCCTTAGCAACATGGTCACCATGGTGACCTCTCAGGCCCGCGAAAAGAGGAACAGCTGCCACTTGTTTTTCCACAGTGAAGATGGGGACACTTGTTATAGGACCCAAGTCCTGCGACAGGTCAAGTAGCCGCAAAAAACATTTGTTTAAAAAAAAAAAAATCATATAAATCGCACGTCCGGGAATCTGAAATACATAAATAAATACATTTAACTGGGGCAGGTAAGGATGGAAGAAAGATAACAAAATTGAAAATGCAGCTGACTTACAGCAAACACGGATGTCTGTGCCATTTCGCTTCACATAAGTAACTAGAGCTGCGTGAGTGCTTTGTTTGATCAGCCTATAAACAGTGTACAACCTGGATGAGTTTTAAACTGCACACACCCATCAGCAGAGTCAGCCGTCAGGACAGATCATACTGGAGGGGTAACCACAGAGGGCCACACACACTCAATCTCTGTTTAACAGACTTATTAGAACACCACTGGCAAAATAAAGTGAATTAGCAAGTATCTGAATGGACTGTAAGAAGAGAAAGTGCGTCACAGCTGCTGCTATGAGGTTGTGTAGCTGCGGACTGGCCAGAAACATCAACGTTGACACGATCACAGTTGACGCAGAACTAAAATTGGGTCCATGCAGAACTCTGTCTGGCACCTTTACCATTCTCTCTGTCTATCGTCTCTCAGAGGTGGCAGCAGTCGCAAAACCAGTACTGTAGAAAGCAGATTCAGACACTGTTTAAAATCAAGCAAATATGGTGAATGTACTGAGGTATTTCTTGTTCAGTCATTGAAATCGTTTGGTTTTCTCCTTAAGTGATAAAAAATTTATTCACGTGATGTTTATTTTTACATTTTATAATAAATTATTTTCAGTGCTAAAGTATTTAGTAACGAATGTTTCTCTTTTTCAGCAATGGTTCCCGCCATGCCACAGTGTGTCCTGCACGCATCAGCGGAAAAAACCAACAACAGAGACTGTAAAATAAATATTCAAATATACCAGCTCATTCAGCAGCTAGCCTTTGTCTGTTGTTACTACATACAATGTTACATATATGTATATATGTACTAAATGTTTTATATATACTGTATGTTTTAATAGACTCAGTGGGAAATCAGTTTTTGCCCCAAGATAAAGGATAAATGTACATAAGACCCCATGTGCCTCTGCAGGTCTGACTGTTCGTTTTAGTGCTTCCTCTGGCATGGTCGTGCATTTTCATAAATAGTTTGGAAAACTAAGTTGTAAAGAACTTAACAATGTGGACTGGGTCGACTCAGAACAGAGCTCCAACCTCATATCTCATAAAGGCGAGATGTAATGGTTCTGAAACCGACGCTGACCCAAAGAAACCACGGAAGGTATGAATCAAAGAGGCTCAAAAATCACGGTTTCAGCCAAACTGTACATTTGGAGAATTGTTACACGCATAATAAACACGCTCAATATCACAGTTATCTGTGTGATTATTTCAAACATGTTTCTTGTGACTCGGATAACAATCAGATCACACATGTGAGTGACGGACCAGATTTTATGGCTATTTCAGCTCTGCTTATGCCTGTTCTTCTAGCATGGATGTCTGTCGTTAATGGATTCGCTCCACCTTTCCGTCATGGTGCATTATATTATGCCTCTATAGTGCTTGGTCCTAAGAATACTCTTTTGCTAATGGAAAATGCAGCACCTGGGAATCAACACTCAGGCGTTCACTTTATAAAGTGGAAAAACGTAATGTGACAAACCCGGCTTATAGCAAATCGGTCTTTCTAACTAGAAGATGTATGGATATTTAAGTGTACAAGCACAAACATGCATAACACAGACCAGAAAATACAGTAAAAATTTTTGTGATGTTTTTCCACTAATTTATAGGCTATGCTAAATTAACATCATAAAGTTAAATCTAAAACTTTTAAACAAAGATTATCACCTTGGTGAAAGAGAATTTGTTTGCTTGTATTATGCTGCATTAGTATTAGATTGGTGTAGCTTATAGGTTAATAAATTAATTAGTTTAGAACAAATACTATCAGGGTAGTCCTGGCTAATGGATAATAACACTACTGATAGGGATGGAAATATCACCTTAAAACACAAGATAATAAATTTCCTGTCATGAAATATAACACAAAGATAAAAATGGGAATCAAAGGTTCACGTCGTCTCTGCTCTTTACGACATAGACTGTGAGGGGTTGTGAAGGACAGGCTGCAGCGATAGACTGTCGCAGGGTTTGACACAGTGTTCTTTCTCTCTCCGTTCCAGCCCAGACAGCAACGCTACCTGCTGGTACATCTTGCTCTCTGGATCAGTCTTCGTCAAGGAGCACATGTACCTGGCAAGGTGCTGGTATGTAAAAAATCACCTTCATCAACACACACACATACACAGCATCATGGTAGAGGTGAGACAGGAGGTGTCATAGTAAGTGAGAGGAGGTGGGATTTGCCTGACGTTATGCATGAAGCTGTGTTATCTTGTCAGATGGTGTGTGTGTGTGTGTGTGTGTGTTCCTGTCTGTCTGTGTCTTCTGTTAGAAGATAAAGGAGACGCCATGTCACAGTGCTACAAGGTATGAAAAGGCAGATTTTACTGACTTGTAACTAGATAGTTTGACATGTAAGGGGATCCCGCGGAGTTCAATGTGTAGTTAAAGAGGAACACGTTTTAGCGGCAAAATTTTTTCAACTTAAATACAAAAATACAGTCAAATGCAACCCAATCTGCAATAAATCCCATTATATGTTATTATATGTTATATCATGTCATGTTTAATCTCTGCACTGTCACTTTCAAATACTATATTACACATTTAAATCCTACACATTCAGTCCTAAACTACATAAATACCGGTTAATGTGACAAAAATTTCGGGATTTTATATTCCACGTAGCTCACTCTTCATTGCTCAATCTATATTAAATTTCCAATTTATGTCATTTGACTATTATAACTGTGCTTTCTAGCTGCCATGAATTACAAAATAACCTTATTTTAAATTGAACATTTGCCCAGGTTAAACATTTGATATGTTTTCTGGAGTATGATTAAGAAATGTGAGTTTATGAGATTTGAAAATTATTCTATTCAGTTTTTATGTAGATTTTACACAGGGTTCCAACTTTTTTGTGATCAGGGTTGTAAAGTTTTTTTTAATTCTAATCACAGTGGTCATTCTGCCTTATTTGTGTTTATTTGATCATTATTATTTTGCTCTACTTTTATTCTTTATTTTTATTTCTATCTTTCTATGTTGCTTATGGGATGCTAACAGCTAAAACCATTCTTTGTATGCTTGAATACTTGGTTAGTAGAACAGATCTGGATATTAAGATCTATTTGTTTGCTTAGTATGAACACAGGGAAACAGCCAAACATGTATGAAGTAACAAAGCTGCAAACCCAATGTGTTATATCTTGCTTAGGGCTGCACAGTGTGGCACAAAGTTCTATTGCAATCATTGTGGACAACACTGCGACTGTGATATAATAAACAGTATAAAATATGCATATTAATGATATATCCCCCCAAAAATGAATCCAAATATTGGAATAAACTCACTCAAAACATGTGTGTATGTTTTGAGAAACCAAGATTTAAACCTGGCCACATTTGACAAAATCAAAGGTGAAGAAATTTACAGGGAAGAAGTGTTACGGGGATACAGTATTGTTAGTTTCGGCTTGTTCGTGCTTCATTCTGGCTGCTGCACTCAAGCAGACACTGAACACAGACAGTGGAGGTGTCACAGCAGAGAAGCCTTCACTGACATATTTTAGCGTCACACCTCGTGCAGTATTGCATGTCTGGACAAAGACTTGGTTTGCTGCTTTTTGAAAATAGCCTTCTGTGCATATGTAATCACACAGCCTGACATCGTAATTGTGATTAGATTAATCATGCACCCTTAATCTTGTTTGTTTAACCTATTCACAAACTAGCATCGAGGGGATCCATTGCAAAATTTTAATGCTGCAATTAACAGTAATTTTCCATAATTTTTCAGTAAGCAGTAATTCTTTACCTCTGAAAAGCTGGAAAAGCTTTTTTTTCTTGCTAAATGTATTAAATGGAGAATCCAATGTGAAAATAGTAGCTGATTCATTTTCTGTAGATCGAGATCTTGGTGATATGTATAAAATCAACCATTATGCGGGGTCGTGGCTTTCAGACAATTTACAATAAAAGCTTGCCAATATTGACATTAAAAACCTTTGTTTTTCATTGCTTGATGAGGAAGGAACTTCTGGGCAGAGATCCATCGTGATTAAATCTAATAAAAAAAGTATCACGCACTGCTCCTCCTCAGATCAGCCTCAATGCCAAAAAAAGCTCATAAAATACCTTAAACACAGACACTGCACCTGTTTAAATACTGGAGTTGTAATGGGGAAAGCTTTGGCAGAAATCGCTGGAGGTCGGCCGTTAGCTTTAATATTTACCTTCCCTCTGTTGTTGTAGTTGGACTGAAACAGAAGCACTTGCGTGCCATTAACAGAGATGAGGAGGTATCTTCTGTGCAGTTATGTCTAAATCATAAAATTATGATGTGGCTGAGAGCTTCACCTAGCAAAGGAGTGTTTATCATGAAATTGAGACGGTTTGGTCACGTATGCTCGCGAACTTCATCATATTCATTGGCAGTCATGGAACTTCTGGAAAGGGAGCAACTTTTAGTGCATTGTAGGATGCCAGCACAGGACGACAAAGATACAGACCACCGGCAGAATACAGTGCATTTTCCACTTGTGTCCAATAGTTTTTCTTTGCACTAACAACAGAAATCACCCTTCTCTCTTTTTAACATTGTGTGAAGTAGAGGAAACATGAAATAAAGGAAGAGCATCATTTTGGTCAAATTACACTTTGAGCCAGTTGGGGCTTGTTATAATAGCTGGATAAAACCATCACCCTTCCTTCCTATGGCTGAATGGAGGGGAGAGGAAAGGGTTTTTCAAAACTATTCACCCTTTGACAAACAGTTCTTATTCAGTTCCTGTCTCACCGTTAGATGGTAGAAGCATCAACTCAATAAGAAAAATATAAAATAAGTAAATAAAACCTAATGCAACAGCTGATGCAACTGACGACGGGGGAAAGACATGTAGAGCAAGCTGGTGTCACGTTTGGGCTGTTTATCCAACAACATTAACACAAAGCACCAACTGACCAACTGTAGCAGAAAGACTAGTTGGCCTAGTATCAATAACCTCAGGGCAGCTAGGACGGTGTGTGGGGGTGTGTGTGCGCTCATTCCAGTGTGGGTCATTTGATAACAAAGTAAATGGTGGGGCGGGGGAAGGTTGGTGCCCTGCAAAAGACTGGAGGGTCTATGTCTACGTGTTGGAGTACTAGTAGCAGCAGGGGGGCTTGGAAAGGGTCACAGAGGGAATTAATGGGGGAGTGGGCATACGTGTGTGTGTGTGGAATGCGGAACCCCTGGCAGAACAGTGGCTGGCCATGTGTTCCCGAGCAGCCTGCCCGCCTGGAGCCCAGAAGCACATCCAGGCAGGAAATGAGCAGGCTGCACACTCACACACACACACTGACACACAAACACAACACCCTGGAGCCAGCAGACAGACAGACAGACGGACCGAACAGAGCAGTGTAGAGCGGGAGGGAACACACACACACACACACACTCCTCCCTCAGTTAAAGACAAACTAAAAGGCTGACAGTCACCTACTTCTGCTTTTTGAGGAAACTTCTGATGTGTTCACACTCTCTGGAGTATACAACAAACTCACTTGGATCCAAATCTGGATTACTGGAATACTATACTTTTCTCCCTCCTAATTGTGGATAATATGCTGGAAATCATTTCATTTACAAGGAATCCAAAGAATCTTACTCCAAACATTCCTGTTTCTGGTTAGTGAAGTTTTTGTTTCTGTTTCATGCTTGTTCACACTTGCTGTAATGTAACAGTGCTTGCTGGCTAATTTGGTTTACTTTTCAAAACTCCCTCTCTGCTTCGTTTTGCATTCTTCACCCCAACGTATTCCATTTCCTGCCGGCCGTCGCTCAACCAACTGGATAGCCAGGAATTCCCCGTGGCGCTGTGGCAGGATAACTCGCCACTCCTGGCTCCACAGCTTTGAAAAACACACTGCAAACTCCTGGGTGTTGCAGTTCTTTATCTACAATGATTATCTTAAATAGGAGCATACTTGTCAGATTAACAAGAAGAATTCAAGCCCGAAGTGACTTTGACTCGAGGTCAAAATGTTTTTGCTTGTAAAGTTTAATTAATGGCTGTTGTTAAGTTATTAAAAATTAAAATTGCAGTGAAGCATGGGAAACTTCCATGTATCACTTCCTTAAAGCACCACAAGAAAAACATTAACAACATTGTCCACTTTTCATCTAATTCCTCTGGATTTCTGGGGACTCACTGTGCCACAAAAAAGTAAAGATTACAATAAAACAATCTGGAGGAGTACGCAGTGAATGTGGTTGTCTCTGTCTTCGCTACTTTAGACTAAGTTGGAGTTCAGCAGCAGCAGCTGTTTCCCTGTTTTGCTCTGATATGCTGAGGTTTGAATTAGCCACTTAACTGATTATGCTGTTGTTTTGCAAATGAACAGTAATGTTTTTGAACGAGCCGCTCCATCACTGTGGAGTCCGTCTGGCAGTTTTTGTGTGTGTGTGCTGGTGGTCTGTCTGTAGTGCAGAGTGTTGGCCAGCTCTCCAGTCTTTTTTATCGTGTGTGTGAGTCAGAGTGGTTTGTGTTAGCCAACTGAGCACTGAATCTGAGAGGAAGAACAGCAGAGAGAACTGAGAACTGTGTGTGTGTGTGTGTGTGTTAGACTCTGGACTGTGGTTTTCTTTCTTTACTGTTGGTCATCATTACCATGGAAACATGGCCGCTAAAGGTGCCTGTTCCTCTGTTTAGGTTAGAATTTTTTTTTGACTCAAACTCACTAAAAACCTTGCTTCACTGACTCAAATTATACTCATGTCAGAATATGTCGCTTATCATATATTGTCATTTTGGAAGCAAAAGCTTTTGTTTGCCTGGAAGAAAAAACATTTAGCATAGTAAAATGTGTGTCTGACATGATTGTACATCATTGTAATAATAATAATAGTACATTTTATTTATAAGCGCCTTTTCATTGTGCATTGTTTTGGCAATCGGTAAGCTGTCAAACACAAGAATGTGTTACTCAAACTGGACTTTCTTCATTGTATCGAGTACCTGAACCACAGCATTCCTCATGAAACACTTTTAGAATGCATGCTATGACTATATCAAAATGCAGCCTGCTAAATTCAACACATTTTTCCTTCATGTTTAAATCGGAGAACAATGGCTTTGCCGTTGTACCAAAACAGCAATGGATTTTGGTAGAATCACACTCATATCAGAGATCAATATTAGATTTCTTTCCTGTGATACTGTTCTTTGCTTGTTCTTCTTGCTATAAACAATACACGGGAAACAAATTTGATTTGAGTTGTAGCCTTTTCCCCCCTTGTGCAGTTTCTTTTCACACTGAGAAACATCCTAATGTACCAAAATACTTAACTTCGAACTACATAAGAACTTGTTTATTGTCTGATGTGTCTGCTGTGACAACAGAAAATGCAAATACAGGAAGAAGATCCTGCTCGGTGGAGTACTGCACGTTTCTGCGACACGGGGCCAGATAATTTCATAATGTAGGTTAACCTATGGGGTTTGGCAATTGCCCTGGTGATTGTTATGAAACAATAAACAAACACAGACATTTGATCACTTCAACAAATGTCTGTGGGTCTTGATATCTTCAAGACTCCATGTTTGTCCGTGATTCACACATGTAATCAAACGCTCCCAAATCATGTGATTCCTAGATCTTGGTCCTGTTTTGGTTCGGTATTCTCTCTCACCTGGTCGATTCAGATTGAAAATGAATTAGAGTTTGATTTTAATGGAATAAGGTCTATAGCAATGTTGCTAATAGTCTAAGTAGTTGGTAGATTTCCATTAATGGCAGATCTGTACCAAGCAACGTGCACATAAAGTTTATTACAGATGTGCAGTCACTGCTGTGACGATCTGATGATTATGCTCAGAAATGTAAATGTATGCCTATAATGTATGTTTCTCAACTGTTAATGAGTTCTCTGAATGTTATAATAGATATACCCAGAGCTAAACACCACTTCCTGCCTATTTTAGTATTAACGCACAGTAGCTTGGCTTTTCTGTTTATTAATATTACTCTTCTGCACTCTCAAGTCGCTGTTATTTCCAGCTTATTGACACTTCAGGGTGTGTGTGGTCTTGCTTTTTGTGCCGGCTGTCATGCTTTATTGCCTAGGGCACTGCAGCTGTCACTGGACTGAACCTGTTCTCCCCTCTGCCGATGAGTTGTGTCTGCAGGAATAGGGGGGAGAGAAATCATCACCTGCTGAAGTGCGCCACATAGAACAGCTTCCCACTCCAACAGAGATTACTTTTTGGATCAGAAACACTTATAGCTTATCCAGGAAAATGCTGCAGTGAGAGCAGTGGAGCAATTGTTTCCAAAGTCTGTTTGGCAGATAAGACAAACTAATAATGTAACATGGTGTTTTTTGGCTTATTGGTTGAATTTCAGATGTTTTTTGGCTCTATAACAAAAGGGCCTCTAAGGGCCAAACATACTGTAGTTTGTAGAACTTTAAAACTCACTTCACATGAGAAAAGTAGTACTTTATTTATACAAACAAGTATTTTTCCTCTTAAAACTTCTATATCTCTCTGAAATATTTCATGCGGAGACAACTGTAGTGTGTGTGTGTAGTGTGAACTTTGTCAGCATTACATGGAGAAATTTTTTGTGCTGGAGTAAATAAATCGTCTCAGCAAGTTTTAATCCTGAAACTCTAAATCTGCTTTCATTTTGTCAGTCTAAAGATTTGGCCTCGGTGTGGTTTTAGAGGTTTGTTGCATTTCCTCTTTCAGACATTGATTCACACCAGCCGACGACAGAGAGCTATCACATCTCAGTTCAGTCAGGACAACGGCATCATTTAGTGGATACACACACTTGACCGCGTGCACACACAAACTCAATCACTCACTTGGAGGTGACTCAAGTCTGTTGTAATTCTTTTACTTTTATGTGAATACAGATGGCCAGGCAATGAAGAAGACAGATGTAGGCGCAAACCTGGGAAGCTGCGCTGAAGCTTTTTTTTTTCCAAACCACAAATACATTTCTGCAAACGCTAATAGTCCTGCTACTTTATCATTAGCAAGCTGCATTTTGCTTTTGATGCAGTTGTCTCACCACCTTGCAGACACACATACACACACGCAGTGAAGAGACAGGCTTGGCAGGCTTTGTGTGGCGCTGACAGGGACCATGCGTCTCGCCTCAGTGGAGTGTGGAGAGATCTGTCAGAGTGGGGCTGACCTCCAGGCTAAGGGCTCTGAGAGAACTCTGAGTCCAGCAGACTGCATTCCTCCCCGGAAACTCTTAAAAGCATGCCTGCGTGTTCATGTCCAGACAGATGCTGTTATATAGACAGCATATTAATTTTGTTAGGTTTGATTCTCGGATGCAGTACTCTACTTTTTTAAAATGTTTGGAACTTAAATATCTATTAAAGAACACACATTTCCTGTGGTGTAAAACAATTTTGGTTATTTTAACTGGTGGACTTTTTCTCCAGCCCACATGTTGGCAAGCCTCTTTCTCACCAAAGTGTCATTGACAGATGACTGTAAACCTCTTGCTACTTCAGGAATGCTCTCTGCAGCTGACACTGGCCTTTGACCTCAACGTAGAGACTAGAGCTTTGTTTTGGCAAGAATCTGGTGATCA
This sequence comes from Helostoma temminkii, assembly GCA_900302695.1. Taxonomy (NCBI): domain Eukaryota; kingdom Metazoa; phylum Chordata; class Actinopteri; order Anabantiformes; family Helostomatidae; genus Helostoma; species Helostoma temminkii. Next base: position 32,018 of record OMLM01005340.1, on the reverse strand, counting down.
TCCTGATGCAGGGGTTACCGTTTAATGTATTGCAATACTGTAATCTATGCAGTGTATTTCTGTTTTTTTTAAATCTAATTTTAGTAAAATATAATATGTAAAGAATATACCACAATATTTGTAAAATATTAAAAGAAAATCTTACATCATAATGGCAGAGCTTCTTATTAGCTGTTGGGGACTTCATAGTGAACAACACTTTGCTTGTACACTATGAAGTGAAAGTATCTATACTTCCTTAGAGAGACACACAAAAGCAGAATTCCCAACGGGGAGGTCAATAAAATATCAATTTATTAATTACATGAAAGTAGCTTGAATATTGTGTTGCAGTGGTTGAAGCGAAATCCAGAGGTTGGATTAGTTTTATTTTTTCACAGTGCAATCAATCATATAACTCATGCACTTACAATGCTAGAAAAAAAAACAGTCAACACCGTGTAAATGCATCAGTTAAGCTGTTAAGCCCTTACAAAGGGTTTTTACATTTTGGAGAATCTAAGAAGTTATTTTGAATCATGGACTTACAATTATAGTGGGGGCAGCTGTGCCTCTTTGCCCCCCTGTAGATCTGCCCCTGCTGTGCTTCGTTGCAGTTTTTTAAGTGTTTAATTTTCCTCCTTGTTGTACGAGCTTCTATATTTTCCAGTGCTATAAATCATATCAATGTGAAGACTAAATGGCTTTTGCCATCACTCGATTTACCTGACTGCTGCACATTACGACAAAAAGTGTCTAACTTTTATATTTTTAGTGTGAATAATTTATTTCCCTGCTGTAATCCTTTTAGCCTTAACTGTGTTTCCAAAAAGCACTAAGGCTGTATCAGCAGAGATGGATGCACTAAGATGAACCTCAGCTTGGACATGTTCATATTCACTCAGCTAATTTGAGCCTAGTTCAGCTACAATGGGGAAGGATTTCCAGCAACAGTGTGGTTGCAGCTTCGTCCAGTAACAACTCTCTGCCACCACAGTGGCTCTGGATTTCGCTCTTCCTTCTTCAAAATCAGCGTGACGCGCCAAAGCTTTGATTTCACAAGCTCTTTAAAAGAATTTCCTTTTACTTATGAAATCTGTCTCTCAGAAGGAAAGCAGCTCATCCCATTCAGAAATGTATGAAAAACACATTATGAAGACAGACTTTCATCTGAGCTCTAGATCAAGAGGCTGACACCGTAAGAAGTAGTGTCTGTGCTGGTGTGAATATGTGATTACGCATGTGATGAGACGAATGTTTGCTCTTTTTCTGCTCAGAAAGAGGTAGGGCGAACGGTAACAAGAGAGAAAGACAAGATGAAAGGGAATGGAGAATGAGATGAGGTAAGAGGGAAAGAAAACAACACAGCATAAAATAAAATCCAAAAGGGAGAAAAGTAAAGTCGACAGGATATTGGAAAGGAAAAGCAACAGGAAGAAGGTGAATAACCAAAAGTGAATGGGGATAAAAAGAAAAAATGGAAAAAGAGAAAAAACTGGAGGAGCAGGAGACGACAAAAAGAGCTCAGTGGGAAGGATGTGTTTATAAAGTGTGGGTATGGAGGCAGTAGGAGGTGAAGGGCAAAAGGAAGAGAAACCAAGCAGGAAGGACAGAAATGACTGAGGAGAGCAAAAATCAGAAAAGGAGTGCAAGAGTGTGAGAACATGAGGAAGCGTGAGAGTGAAAGTTGCATCTCTCCCAGTTCAGCACACTTCCATAATTAAAAGCAGCCACTCCTCCAGTCCTTAAACAATGCTGAGTTGCCGCTTTTAGTTTGCCAAAGCAAGCGAGACATGTTCACAGCACAGTCTGTTGTCAGGGATCACTGCACACTGTGATGGAGCTGTTCAGATGAGGTATCTCTAACATACTCCCTCACTTGGATAGTTTGTGGGAAAGGCAGAAACATGCATAGTTACTTCATGTATGAACACGCAGATAAAGGGAGGGAATTTTTATAAATGTGTTAAGAAATGTGTTAAAAGACCTTGTTTTGTCCAGTTGTAGTGTTTTGTAAGGAAGTGGTATCTTTGTAGTGTCCTCAGACTTTTAGTATTTCAGTTTCAGTATTTCCGCTTTCTGTGACACCATGATAGCACAGACAGAGACACTGACAGAGATTTATCAGCTATTATTTTGAAAATCAGTCAAAAGTCAAGTCAGTTCACACACTAAATAAATCGTTTTTTGTCTTGTTCCAGCTTCACACATTTCAACATCTGCTTTTGCTCTTCATCACATGTCACAGTGAATTGGATAATTTGTAGTTTTAGACAAATAGTCAAACAAAACAAAAATTGAATATGTCAACTTGGGCTTAAAATGAAATAATACATGCTACAATTTAAACTGATAGTGAAAATGGTTGTTAGTAAAAGTCTTAATTGTGTTCAACATTTGTTGAAGTTGTGTCAGCGATTTTTTCTTTTGGAGTTCAAATCAAATAGTTTTTGTGTTTTACCATTAGCAGCTAGGAAGAATAATAACTCTTAATTTGTACAAACCATCTTTTCAAAGTCCCTTTTCAATTCTGTTTAAATGTTTTACTTGGTAAAGTTTGGACACGTGTAGGAGTGACCATGTTTTTCATGAAAAAATATGTGTCCTCAGCTGTGTTACCATCATTGCAAAACTGATTGGCCTCTGTGTCTAAACTTTATTTCTAATCAATTACATGTTAGAAAATCTGCTTTTCTTTTCAAAAACATGGTCGTATTTATGTGTGTCCAAACTTTTGACTGGTAATGTATGTGTGCTCCTCTTGGGGTGCTAAAGAGAGAGGCTGACAACAGGCATGGACTGCTGAACAGCATGAACAGGGTCAGACCCAGAGGCCCAAGACAGCCACATACTCTGTATGAAATGTTGTAAAGTCGAATAGCTCAGTTTAAAGGCACAAAATGCAAATGCAAGACGATTACAAGTGAGTCTGTTTCTGTCTGTCACTGTTTCATAATCTGCTCATGGCTGACAGAGAAAATAGTTATTGTCGTCATTAAACACATTGTCAAACTGAAGTACAATGTCACGCAGAATCTCCATGTGACGAGAAAAAAGCAGGCTCACCCACGTGGTCTTACCACAACGTCAGCTGCTCCCACTCCTGCTTATCAGAGGACACAACAGCCAACAGACTGTGGCTGAACCTGTGAGGCGTGAAGACAAAGACTTCCATTGTGCAAAAAACAGTTTACTGGACACACAGTGGCTTGATCCTGATCTTGGCCAATCTTAAATGGCCTTTGAGAAAACATTTCAGAAATAACCAGAAAAGAAATATTCTATTGAGTTCAGTAATCTATGACAATACCAGCAAGCTTCTGCTGAGGGAAGTGATATGAATGTGTAAAGCATTTGTCTACATCAAAGTTGGCTAAGCACTGGCTGTGTTTTTAGTCTCTGTGGATGGTTTACAGTTATACTGAGGTGTCGGCCACAAAGCCTTATCGATCTGCAATCTATTTTTCTTCATGCCAGTGGTTAGACCTTCACCACAAACTGGTGTACCATTTGCACTTCTCTTATACTCACAGAGAAATGTCACACAGTTACCATGGGTGCTAAGTTAAGTTTTATACTTGCATCTTTTTGTAGATAGGTGCATTACAACAGCTTTAAAATGCCATGAAATATTGCTGCCATTGCTTTTATTTTTACAGTATCTCTTCGGGCCACTTAAAATGTGCCTGGGAAAAGAGCATTAAGAGACCATTGTGTAGCAGAAAAGTGGTACAGTAGTATGGAGCGATATGTAAGAAAAGCATTAACCATATGTTACACAAATGGCAAATAACTAATTAGTATGTGTCACCAAGTCATATTCTTTTCTAGTGCCATTGTGTGAATTTAAAAATCTACTGTTTTCATTTGCGGTGTAAAAATTCATACTGGTACACGTTACACCAAACAGACATTACTTCTCATAGGACTTACAGGGTAATGTGACTGACTGTGGCCACTGTCAGTGTGTGGGAATTGTTTTGTTTGCCATGGGTTTGTCTCTGTTTTAACACATATTTTGTCTGTGTGCTCTCTCCGCAGTTTTGGTAAGCAGCTGGGGGGCAGACGAGGCTGTGAATGCATCACTTTGGAGCCGTCAGAAATGATTGTGGTGTGTAGTGACTTTCTCTGTCTCTCTGTGTCATTCACCTCTCTTTTTATCCTCCCACCTCTCCCATTTCTGCTCTTTGGTTTTGTTTTTTTCCATCTTTATTTGATGTCTTTGTCACTTTTTTCTCCCTGCACACTTTTCTCCTTTTCTTTCATCTCTCCACCTTTTCCTCTTTTTCCACCTCCACTAAGTCTCTATCCTAAAATTCAAATGTTATTCATTGCCTGGAGGTGGATTAGCATTTTTCATATAAATTACTAAGACAATATTCCAGTTCAGCAATATTTGAAAATGAAATATCAATACTCAAATGCAATTAATAGTGTAATACAGGCTGCACTGATAAACCATAATGGCTCGGATTGAATATGCAGGCATCCTCATGGTTTAGACACATTATGTGGCTGCAGTGTTACTGGTCTGTTAGAGTTAGGATCCTTGTTGGATGTGATGCTCCCTCATTTCTCTGATCTTCAAATCCTTTTGTAGTGACTATTTAAAGTAAATTAACTCTAACTGTTAACTGCAGAGATTTCCCGATTGTTAATGAAGTATAAAGTCATAAAGTCATTTTGAAAACAAATCATCTGTGGACCAGTCATGAGGCTCTAAAAGAAAAATTTCAACAGTTTGAGAAACTTATTTTGACTACTCCCAAGAGCTTACAGACAAGCTACACAAAATGGCTATCCACCCAACTTTATTCGCTTAACCAGGGTTCGGAGGCAGTGGAAGCAGGTACAGTAAGGCAACCCAGACGTCCCTTTCCCCAGCCATCTTCTTCAGCTCCTGCTGGAGCATCACAAGGCCTCCGCCCAGTTGGATGTGCCCAGAACCCCTCCAATGGAAGGTGGTATCCGGATAAGACGCCTAAATCACTTTAACTGGCTCCTTTCAATGTGAAGGAACAGAGGTTCTACTCTAACCTCTCGTCTGATGTCTGAACTCTTTACTCTGTCTCTAAGGCTGAGTCTGGATACCCTTTGAAGCAAGCTTCAGGCACTACCTAGAGCCTGTGACCATAGGTGACTCTTGGAACCTAGACTGACCAGTAGACTGTCACCACAACCGTCCAATACAACACCCTCATTATTGCTCCATCTTACTCTCACTTGTGAACAAGACCCTGAGATACTCCTCACTTTGGGAAAAGACTAATTTTCAACCTGAAGAGAGCAATCCACTATTTTCCAACAGATAATTATGGCCTCAGACTTGAAGGTGCTGAATCTCATCCCAACCCCTCTCACTCTTGGCTGCACTCTGTCCTAGTGAATGGCCACTTCATCGGGTCACAGCCTGACAAAGCTACACAAACAGCTCATCGTGTTCTTGTACGAGAAGAGACACTTCAAGGGAGTGATCCAATTTTTGATATTAATGGTATCCTTTAGAATTTTACCCTAGAGAAAAGTATTGTGCATAAAAATAAATTGCCGCTCCTACAGTTTTAAGTGTGTGTTAACAACACATTTGTATATTAAAATCTAGACTCTCAAATACATTTCAGTTCGGTGTTCAGATCTTGCTGAGTCATGCGTCTCTGAATCTACACTTAGTTTCTGTGTCACAAACACAGGAGCATTAGTCATTGTAATGTCATGCGTTGTCTTTCCACTTTGTTTGTAGTTGTCTCCAAATATAGACCACCACCACAGACGTGTCCATTTCCTTAAACTTTGGAGAATATCTTAAGCGTTTATATATGTGAAGTTCACTATAGCTCATTTTGCATATGCATATATGTGGTGTGTTTCTGTTTGCGTCCACAAGGCTGCAGTGCTTACAGATACTGTGTCCTCCCTGCATGTCCTTCCTGCTCTCACGTCTTCTTCTCCTGAGACTCTCTTTCTGCAGGATGAGATGGGCTGAGACAGGATTAGCATTAAAGTTTTACACAAAAAGCAGCAGATAGCACAAGTCCCACTGCTGCTACTGAATAGGTAATAAAGTATAAACCTTGAACAGATGTGACTTTCTGGCTTCTTAAAGGAAATCAGACATTACAGGAAGTTGCCAGAAAGATTTGTATGGATTTCTTTAGGAACCCGCCCCCCTCCCCCTTTACATTTGTCTGTAATGAATCTCAAAACTGTCATTTCTGTAGCTGGAGGAACAATGATGAAACATCCTCAGACAGACTACTGCCCTGTTTACTTAAAGCTGAGGCAATAATGTGCAAGATTTTCATGAAAGTCAATGTCTATTTATCGCATCTTGTAATTTACTGGTTTTTAATCAACTGGTTTCTCTCTGAATTTACTTATTTTTACTGCTTCAGAGTGTTATGTACTGAGAAGAATCCCCTTGTTTGCAAGAAATCATGTTTATATCCTTAAAGAAAAAGGGCTTTAGTTCACACACTTTAGTTCACACACTTTAGTTCACAGTCTACACTTAAGTGTAAAAATGGCACATTGTGTTTTACACTTATGTTTCTGTAGACATACAAACAAGCCAGGTTCGTGTTAAATATTGAGATTTAGTGGTGCATGTAGACACATTTAATTATCTAAAAGAGCTGTTTCCCCATGTCCATTCTCTGTGTGGGGCACTTGTATAGTCATGACGAAGGTCTTAATCTTCTTATGCAAGTAAAAATAAGCAGATTCCTCAAAAAGTCATATGTTTCTTTGAATAGTATGCACATAAAAATATGCTATTTGCTGATTATAATACTAACACAACCACCATTGTGTTTTTGTTTTCTTAACATTTTCAAGCAAAGTCATGCATTAGTCACACTCTGTTTGTTTATGAGGGATTGGGGTGGGTTGTTGACTGTAGGGGAGGGTGTGGACAAATAAGCAGTTAAACAGTGTGGCACTAATAACCTTCAGGTATAAAGAGAGTGGTTTGATCAGCTTGGAAAAGGGGAAAGTAAATGAGTTCCCTTATTAACAAATGGCACTTTTTGATCAAATAGTCTCAGGAAACAAGGAGCTGCAGCAACTGAACTCAGGAACATAAAGATATTTTTTTTATATTACATAACTACTGTCTATAGAAGCGTGACAGTTTGATAAATTAGACTGATAACAGAGCAGTGTCACCGTGTTCTCTGTAATTTTACTGTGGCTTGATGAGATTTCTTGCACTCACTCAACCCCACCGTGTCTATTTTTTAATGTCCTCAGCTCTTTCTTTAGACAAGTTGGAAGTCTACCACATGTCTTTGCTTAAACATCCATTCTCAATACATGAATTATAAGTCTTTCTGTGTGAATGCTGTGTTCACATTGTGGCGGCTTTGAGGTTCAAGTCTCCACCCTGATAGTTCCAGGGACATCAAGCCATAATTTTCCTGGAAAGTTCCCACAATGAAAGAGGGGTATAATAGTGTGATGCCCTTTCAGCAAGACATTTAATCCTCAAGTGTCCCTGAGGGTCCATTCAGAGAGTATTGCCACAGGAAAGGGGAACATTGGCATTGATGAGTTTCCAGTTATTTTTATTGTGTGATACTGTATGAATGTAAAAGGAACTAACAACTCATTTTCCAGGAGAACAAGATAAAATCTGTTACAAGAATTTGTGGCTGAGGGAATAAAATTGGTTTCAATGACTCTTTGGTTTATATTAAATTATCCACTACCTGTGACAAGATGTTTATGACAGAG
>OMLM01005340.1:11705-24288 GCA_900302695.1 Helostoma temminkii | reverse complement strand
GAGGGGAACAGACAGCAGGCATCAGCTAATCTGAGCCAGAGAGGGGAGTGTGTTTGTATCTATACACATGGACACGTCTTTTGTTTAAAAGTTAGGAAGTTGTGTAGAGGCTGTTATTGTTATTAATATACTAGAAAGTCATTGTCCACCTTTTAATCCTTTAATGCTAAAAAGGTAGACTGACATTTTGGATTTGAATCACCAGGCCCATATGAGGTGAGCATCTTTTATGTTCACCTCATATGGGCCTCATGTTTTTAACATCAGTTTGGATCAGTCAGCTACTGCATGTACATCAAAATACCTGTATGTAGCATTGAGTTGGGTATTTTTAGAACATTTAATTTTGGACTTGATTCTACACTATAAATTCACAAGGAATTAGAATTATTAGTAGTCTTCCCCTTATGGGTTATTTCTGTGTTATCTGCTTCTGGTTTTGATGATTATGTAAAATAACTGGGTTCTAAATGTCAAGTCAAACCTTTGAAGTTCAGAAATTTCAAACTACATGCAGGAAATGTAAGCATTTACATTTACACTGTCAGTTAAGTCTTCCTTGGGAAAATGATTGTGACGTGCAGTAATTGATGCGTACCAGGTTTAAGGCGGCAGCGGCCTGTTTAGAATAAATGGGAGTAAAAACTCAGTTGTCAGCTTGAATACCAATAGCTGAAAGAAAAACAAAACTGTAACTTGTATTTTCCCAATTTGAAGAAAAAGACAAAGTGAGAAAAAAAAATACAGGAACACATGCTTGCACATACACACTCTGAGGGACTTTGGTACATTACATTGCCACCAATCAGCTAATTAGGGCCATGGGAATAGTAGAGGGAGGCTAATGTGCAGCTGTCGTCGTGACTGGTGACGGGAAAGACTGAAGTGACATTCACAGGCTGACAGGGTGGTGTGTTTCTGAGCTTAGGTGTGAATGAGAGTGTGTGTGTGTACTGGGGGGAATAAGTGGTGGAAGAGATGAATAAATAAAGCAAAACATAACTTAGCACAAGGAAGTAATGCATGCGAGTCATCAGATACAGCGAGAGGAATGTAAACTGACAGATGGGTAGATGTGAAGCTGGTCACACAGATGCATTTAAATGGACAGGGGAAACAGGAAATGTGGTCGCATTATGGCCGTGACCGTCAGTCAGGAACATAAAGGCAAGATTTGTCTGTGGCTGACGGAGCTGCTGGTCATGGGATAGATGAGGTTATATTCAGTCAAGCAGTCAGGGAAGCACATACACAGCGAGACAGAAGGGTGGTTATTGTATATGGTCACAGGACAGACATGAAAAGTTCACTATATTTCTAACCTTCCCCCTCAAGAATTCTGTGTGTATTACCTTCAGGCTGAAAGTCTCATGGGGCTCATTAGTTCGAGGCAAGATGAGATATTTTGCTGTGCAGCCGGACTTATCGATACTAACGCCAGTCACTTTTACCATTATTTGGTATATTATAGCTGAACCATCCCTGTGCAGTTGTTTTAGAGTCCATTACGGCTAAACTACCCATGATGCAGTAGATATTGGGTCCATTACTGCAAACCCGCCTCACACAAGTTTGTCTGTCTGTTTCAACCCACAGCAGCTACTGAGTCCAATATCAGCCGTGACAGAGAATCCTATTTCTCATGGTTTGTTATAAAGCTGTTTTCTGAACTCAAAATGTCTCTGATGGTCACCTGTGAGATTGATAGTCCTAGCCTTTTGACGATTTTTAGTTATCTTGAATTTTAACACTGTATGTGTTACATGTGTGAATAGAGACGGGCAGTCAGCACTACCTCTTTATGTAGAGCCTGCTCTCCTTTTGGTGTTTGCCATCACAGTAATTGAAAATCTGTGGGTTTTGGATTGTTGCTTGAGACAAATTGAGACATTTGAAGACGTGACTTTAGAGAATAAAATAATAAAAAAAAAAATTTGTATTGTTTTATGATGATTTATAGACCAAACAATTAATTAATTAAGAAACAAATAATTAGTTGCAGCCCTGCAACAGTATACTGAGTAAAAATCTTATTTATATCTTATTGTGGTATGATCAGAACAGATGATCATAGCTTGTGACGTGAAGTCCACATAAAAGTTGTCATATCTCTTCATATCTCTTTGTAGCCGATCCTGGTTCTGTGTATCTAAGACTTCTGTGAAAACACATGACTGACCTGAGGTCTAGGGTAAAAATAACAATGATCCCTTACTAAAATACCCATCTATGGTGTACTTATGAAATCTTACAATGTGTATAGAAGCATTCAAAAATATCACAACCAACCAGGAAATTAAAATGAAGATGCGAATCAAGAAAATAAAGGTACATGAGGGAGAGAGGAATAGAGTAGTGGCAGCGTATTCAAACAGCAGATGGATCCTGTTAATTTCAGTCTCTTCCTGGCTTCTCAGACTGGCAGACACACTGTCAGAAAGTTCAACAAACTGGAAGTCCGAACACACAAGCAGTGGTATTCTGACCTGGCAAACAGAAACATATGGCATGCCTGTTAAAGGCACCAGCTTATCCAATCAGCATTCTGGACACGGGCACAGATGAAGTTCACTGCTCAAACTAGGCATCAACAGCTAACAATCCCTTATGGATGAGATTGAGCGAATGATTTATGTGTTTTGAACATGATGCAGGCACAGAGACGCAAATAAAACAGTTTTTATTACTAGATGCAGATGGGAGACATGTTTTGAAAGAGCACTAAAGAATAAAAGATAACAGGAGGTGGAGCTGTAATATCTAACACAAAAATCTTAAAACTATCAGTGTTGTAATGATCAGTATAAACATAAGACTTAGAAGACAGTAAAAGAGTCGAGAATGGGTAATAAAACTACCTCAGCAATGCCAGTAAAAATGTTTTGTAATAAATTTAAATATAATTAACATGTTTTAAATATAATTTATCATCCAGTAATAAAAGTATTTTCATAAGTGTCATAATAAAGCTGTTAACTTACTAACATAATGCAACTGAGAAAACACATTCCTCCTGCAACAACAGACCAGCACAAAAAGCCTATGGAGAATGAATTGTATGGCCGGAATCTGTGTGCTGTGCTGTTTTTTTTCTGCTTGGCGTGGATACTTGTGTATTTACGGTTTCCTGGAGGAAACTGTGGGCTCAGTGTATGCTCTGTGCTTGTGTCAGACAGCGAGACAGAGCGAGCGAGAAAGCATGTGAGTAAGTCTGAGAGTATGCAACGTGTTGAGCAGCTGAACTCTTTTCTGAACCCTCCGGCCTTCAGAAAAGGACGAGTGGCACCAAATCGTGGGCAGAAAGAGAGACGAACCTTGTTTTTCTGTCATCATTGTCCACCCGCTTGTTTTTTGTTAATTTAATGTAGCTCTTTCATCAGTTTGACTGCTTGAATCGAAGGATGTAATGCTGCCATACCCCTGAGGATTTGGGACCGTTTTACTTTTACATTTGGACGCAACGCTTCTATTTATCTTTTGTATAGAAGTGTTTCCCCTGCTCTTTTTCTTTTTTTGCTTCTCTGCTCGTGGTATTTCCTGCTTTAATGCTTTGTTGTGGTCCCGTCCTTGCGTCCAGATGAGTTTGCTCCGCTTGCACCGGCTCTCCGTGCTCTGGAAGAGCTGGATGTTTAGCCAGGAGCCGACAGAAGAGCAGGGCCAGATCTCAGAACCTCCAGGACATGAAGTGGAGCCACAGAAGGAGGGAGACCCTTTAAAGAATCACAACTCAGATGTTAAGGACATAACACAACTTAAGACGCAAAGCTTGGATTATGACAACCAGAACTCGGAATTTACAAAGCTGAAGTTGATTCCAAAGACCCAAAAGGCAGAACTACTAAAACGTAGCTGCTCTGAGCCATGTGCACAGATCTCAGATGAGCAGTCCTCCAGCTCTCCCTACATACCTGAAGGTTGTAGGTGCGAACCCCCCAAAAGCTTGTATTCTAAGGCAGATGTTGACTGTTTATTACAGGTGGATAACGGCAGCGAGGGGGACGACAGTTTTCTGCAGAGAGAGGGATCCCAGCGGAGGTCCAGGCGGCGGTTCAGGAAGGTCAACCCCAGAGGAGAGCGGGAACTCATCACAGACGGGCAAGAACCCTCCAGCTACAACACGGTACAAACAACACAATTACTAGCAGAAGATGCTAATGCTAGAAGTCTTTATGTGATGCTTTGAGGTTAATCTAGAGCAAGATTAAAACAAGTCGTAGTGTGTGATGGTTTACTGATTTTTGGTGGAGTTTAAAGATCTTTACACGGTTTTGCAGACTCAGTGACTAATTAGTGCTTTAGTGTTAGAGAGCTCAGAGAGGTTAAACAGCAAAATGATTAATGACAAAAGTGAGACTTGTTACTGTGGCAAGATTTTCTGATTATATAACAAAGTCAGTGGGGGAAAAATTATTGAAAGTGTGTGTGTGTGTGTGAATGTGAGAGTGAGCTTGTGTCCTTTGAGTTTCCCTCCCTCTGATAGGGATCACTGAGGCCAGAAGTGTGTCAGTTACAATTTTGACTAATCACCAGAAGCCACGCTCTGCCGCACACAAACTTCAGCTTAACGCACATGCACACTTCTCAGCTCAAGCTAAGCTCCCTGGGGCGTTACAAAGGGCTTAATGGAGGGCTTAAACTGTCCTCTGCCGACCCCACCTGCCTCTGTGGTCTCTTGGTGATTGTTCCACTTTTGAAAATTACATTTCTAGCCTTCAGCGTCGCCGAATCCCAACACATTCTTTTCTGTGACTGCATTTATGATGTAAAGGCTAGGCCCTCTGATATGCTTGCGCAGCACTACTCTGAAGGATCAGGACAAAAACAAGTGGAAACATGTGAATGTCCTTGAAACTGAGAGAATCACATTAGTTCTGCAGTAAACAGGAGTGAGACACATGTACACAGTGCTGTGGTCAGAATGATGCTGTGACCTCCTGACTTTAATTATATTAAGAAAAAGTATATATTAGATGAAGCTGCCATTTCTCTGTCATCACACACAGACATACAGATTTTTCTTCTTCTTTCTTATGACTGTGTCTTGTTGCTTTCTCTCCTCGTCTCATGTTCTTGCTGGTGTCTCATCTACAGGATTATGTCAACAACCAGGTAGGAGAAACACACAAAAAAACATCTTTACATTCATTTCTGCTTCATTCAGTTTCACATTGTGTGTGTGTGTGTGTTTGTGTGTGTGTGTGTGTGTGTGTGTGTGTCTGAGTCAGTCCTGGTTCAGACACCTGTTGTTTAGAAACAGTCAGTGTTGAGAAAAGCAGGTCATTCTGGGGCTGCCACACACATGCATGCACTGCTGTCTGCTGACACTGTGGGTGGCAGATAGCAAGGGGGGCGGGGGGTAACTGGAATAAACAAATGCATGACAGTAACAACAACTGACTGGTTAACAAATGGAGGATGGACCTGTCCATCATTTAGAGGCAAGATGATATATGTTGTGATTTGATGATTTGTGAGCGAGCTCTGTAAGGCCTGAGTGATTAGCTGGCACACAGTCACAACAAACACATTCCCCACATTATAACAGAAAAATATCACATGTATCATAATACCAGTACATAGTACAATTGCTAAGTATATACAAAAAGTTATAATGAAGATATATCATTACTAAAACAGATCTAAGAATCCCTCAAATTCATGTCTGGATTCAAAGTTGAAGCATCGTCTGCTGCTATAGGTATAATTTATTCTCCTAAAGGCATAATTGATTTATCGACTGATTAATCATTACATCAGTGGATTACATTCACTGTCACTGTGTATTTAATAATCCAACAGGGCCAGTCACAACTGTAACCTGTAACTGGCGTAATAACAGAGATTTTGCAGCTGTAACGTGCAAAACCCCTTTAAAAATATTTTTTGCTATGTTTTGTGGGGTTTAGGATGATACAGTGGTAGAGTAGATGTTACACAGGTCATTAATGTACACTGTACACACAAGCTAGAGAGAACTGTATTTGTCAGTGGGTTGGAGGATGCTGTGTAGAGGCCCTACTGAACCATAATAACATTAGTAATCCATTATCACTGCTCTGTACTGGTGTCTGGTGTCTCTCACGCTCTCTTAATGGCTTGCTTCAGAATGAATGAAGTACCTGAAGGATCCAAGATATAATGCAGAATAAGAAAAGTACATAGCATCTCATATGACCTCGACAGAGGATGTAGGACAATACAACTTTTAAATACAGATCACACTAGAGAGAAGACCTTTGTGGATGAATTGCTCTTACTGAAAACTAGAAAAGATTATTCGATTATTTTATGACTTGTTTTATTCTCTGCAACAACTAGTTGTGATTGATTCCCGTTGATCCTAAAACCTAATTCCTCTTTTAGTGTGGCAGAGAGAGAGAAGATCCTGTGCATTCCCTCACTACTATAACAGACCACTGGGATTCACTAATGAGTCAGACTGATACCACACACATGTATACATATTACAGATACAGCACATGCACACACAGAGTCACTTTATTAAAAAATCAGATGCCTCACTGGGTTAATGCCTTGCCTTCGCTGCACAAGTAGACAGATGAACCCTCCACCTCATTTGCCTTGCAGGGGAAACCTGCTCGGAGGGCTTTTACAGCCAAGCTACTCCACAGCACCCCAGGATCATTAATTTAACATGATGCAGGTTCAGTCATCTGCACAGAATAGTTCAGTTTGCACAACACTACACAAAAATCTGCAAATAGTGATATGATGCCATCTGGGTTGTCTGTGTTGTGCTAAATTCAAGAATTTAACAGATGGTTTTCTAGAAACAAGCCACATGCCATGCGAATATAGACACACAGGTGTTTACACACTTCTGTGTTAAAAGCTAATGGATTTGTCTTGAACTTGTTTGTGTAAATGTGCAGAGCATGAAGCTCTATACTCCTGCTGCTTTGAAGCACTCGGTACACACCGGAAACAGTGTCTTTAGCAAAGTCTGTGGTTAGCTAAGTTTCCTGTGTTAGGAGGCAAAGTGTCTGTCTGCTTCTTCTTTTTTCCTCCAAGCACATTAGCATGCCTCCCCCTGTTCACCCTGCCTTACCTCGGACACACGTGAGTAAAGTGTGAAAACGTGCATCAGTAATGAAAAGCTTTAGCCACCAATGAGCATCTAATGAAATTCCCTTAGGTAGGGAAGGTGGCGAAAGCTGCTTAAGACTTTGTAAAAGTTTGCTCTCACAAGCTTCTTTCCCACAGAAAACAGGTCTAGTTAATGTCTAAATACACACAGGAAACAGAAAATCACGTCTTCACTCTATTTTGTACCTAAACCGCTGTGAAAAGTGGCCTCACAGGATTTACTGCATGTTCATACGATAAGTAAGTTATGTTAACTCAAACATACAGTATAATCAGTATATAAACACACTCATACTCAGAGTTACTTACCATTCATTACAATACCATCCATGGGGATAATTTGAAATTAGCTGTCACAGATTTTGTCACAGATGGGATGATCATTGTGTGAAAGCTATGGAACAGCTAATAAATAGCTCTGAAGCTGAGATTGTTTTGTCAAAAATACTACAGCTCCAGAATTTAGCTACTTTTGTTTGGAAACTTTAGTTTAAGTATTTAGTTGTATCATTTTTAATGTGTATGACTCCAGGTTCTGTTTAAGGATCCATTAGCGATGACTTAACTTGTCTGTGGTTGTATCATCTTAGTTAAATTCGATGAGCTTGTGCTCGTCATGCAGCGACATTACTCAGGTTACCCTAACGTCACTGATTACAGTCAGGTATAATCTTAAATTACGTTCATCATGCAGCGGGCGAGTCATTGGTGTGACTCACACAACCTGGTGTGAAGAGTAGCGACAAAATGACTCTGCATCATCCTTCGTGCGCCTTCAGATTTGAAGGTCACCACGATGAGGTGATACAAACATATATTTAGAAGATAGTACTGCTCAGCTGCTTTAGCTTTTAGAACAGCTTAATCTGAGACTCCATTAAATTAGGTTAAAAAACATAGTGAACAAAAGTCTGTGGAGCTCCAGTAACAGTTTTTTTTGTGTGTGTGGAAAAAGTCAATTTCCTGCTTTGATTGTGTTGGAATGAGCTCACTGGTGTCGGTCAATTTTATAGAGTTTTGCTTGGCCTCGAGTTATGGTGAAGTTGTTAGCATTCCCGTAATATTCCTGTCTACATGTGTGTGTTTATGGGCTCGTCTTAGAACTTTTTCTTAGTGTTAAGGGTGTGTCTGGCATTGTATTAGTTTTTCAGTAAAAGAAAATACAGTTTTAAGCAAGTTTAAATGCGAATACACACTATTTGTGTCGCTGTCGATCTTTCCTGTTCTTCTGCAGGAATGAAACATTTTGTGCACTAAAGCCCCTCGCAGCTTTAGTGCATCCAGTCCATTCCCGAGCTCATCTGGTCTCATTCTATCAGAATGCAGGTGGGGCCAGCAAAGCCCCAAGGGCTTCCAGCCAGCTCTGCCACTGCTGCACCAAGCAGGGCCCCAGGGAGAGACAGGGAGCCAGGAAGAAGTTGGAAGGCGAAGAGTACGGAGCACGAAATGTATGTTTTAGTCAGAAAAATGCTGCAGCAGGCGTAGTCTTTTTATGTCAAGTAAATTCAGTGAATGACCAAATAATATTAAGTATATAATCAATAGACCTGAAGCCACTTTTTTACATGAATAAGCTGCATAATTATAACCGATTTTTCACCATAAACTTGCAGTGATGTGGTAATAGAGCATGATGAAGCTGTATCAGGGCAAATAAAGTGAGGTATGGTATTGATCAGCAGCTGTATTGAGCTCTCCAGATATATTAACATCATTTTTTGCTATAGGGCAAATTGATACCTTGTTTGTTACAGTTTTCTTTTTCAGATTTCACTCTTTTATTCATCTCATTACTCATCAGTGTTACTGTATCTGCAGTATAGATTCAGTTGTCTAGTTTCCATCGCACTGTTTTTGTGCATTTTCAATTATCAAGGCACTTAAATACTATAAATACTGTCAATATTACATAGATAATGAAATGATAAATGATAAAATATTATCAGATGACAACATAATAGCTGCGTGTAGTTACAACAGCCTGTAAATTTCCTCAGATCCATTCAACAAACATGGGGCCATAGTTTCATTACAACTTCCACTCTTAGTTGCATCATCTTGTTGTGTAATCCTGCAATAGTGGAAACAGTAGCATTTTCTTTTGTTGATATTTTGGAAATTCTGCAAAGCCTTGCACTAAACTTGGACGGAAGTGAAGTGATAATGCAGCTTTATTTTGACCTCTTTGTTTCTCTCACTCTCTGCTGTCCAGTGAGGTACATGTAGATATGCCATGATAGTAACCTTTTCGTAAAAGGAGAGATGGAGTCAAGCAGGAGGGCAGAGAAAAGGGACAAAGAGAAGACGAGAAGAGAAAAGTTAGAAATGCTCAAGGTGGTGTGGAAGGAATGATTAAAGATCGAGGACCATGAAAGGAGAAGAGATGAGCTCTAGAGAGGTTAGCTGGGAAGAGGAGGTGAAGGAGGAGAAAGTAAGGTGAAATAAATTCAAGACTGGAAGATAGTGGGGGTTGATAGGTAATAAAAGAAATGAATAAGGGGGTGGTGAGCAGTGACAGTAGGGGGATGGGGCAGAAAGGTGAAGGTTAAAGGAAGGTCAGATGGGAAATTAATGGGAGACAGGAAGGACGGGCTAATAGAGGGGCTGGGTCAACAGGGTTTAGAGGTTAGAGGATGAGGCAGAGGGGGAAAGGATCAAACTCGGCTAAATTTTATTATTTGAACTTGCTCTGACCTTTAGTGCCTCGAGATGAGCTGCCTTTCAAAACTGAGTTAATTTTGTTACCTTTTTCTAAGTCAAACACAACATTTAACCATTTCAATTGTATTTATTCACCACTGTTAACACATTAATACGCAGCTTAACACAGAATTGAAATTGATAGATGCTATGTTTTTTTTATATTTCATCACTGTAAATTCACACCTTCTCAACATGAGTCTTTTGCGAAAGAGGACAAACAAGAACTGGGTTACAGATCAGATAAGTGGCAGCGACCAACGAAACAGAGCCTAACCAAAATATTTTCACCCAAGCAGCTGGCAGGGTCTTTTACAGCGATCGTTTCGTTTTCACCGACTTGTTTACTTCCTCAGATTGTGACTCAGGCTCAAAATACTCGACTGAGTCTTGGATCAACAGTAAAACCACAGGCCTCAGTCTCCCAGCGGTGCTTTGGTCCTGCTGCTCGACTCCTGCTGCATTCGTGGACCGTGCACAAAGCACATGTTCAGACACTTTCTTAGGCCTGTAAATAGCCTGAAAAGATGTGAAATGAGTTATGAAAGGTGGCATTTGTGACACATCGCTTTGAAGGCAAATAGAAAAGTGTGTAGCAAAACCAAACAGCTTTTGTTTTCTTTTATTTTCCCCGCAGACAACATAACGGTGCTCATGTGCCTCAGTGTGAGTAGAGTACAGTACGTTGGGCAGCGCAGTATACCAGTGGGGCCCTGTCTGTGGCTGTTGTTGCTTCTAAATTTAGGGATTACATCAGCAGCACTAAGATGACAACCTTGTTGAACTCCATCTCTATATTAATCTCTGCATCATCTCTCCTCCTCCTCCATCTCTCCTATCTCCCCCTTTTACCTGACCTCACTGCCGTTTTCTCCTAATCTTAATGTTTGTCAGTGAAATCTCCAGAAATACACAGATGCTTAATATACATGCATATTATATTCTACATAAATATTAATGAATGTTCAACTATTTTATTATAAAATACAGTTTCAGACAAGTCAATTTGAGCTTGAGGACAGCTGAGGGTGTCTGCAGTTCGTCTGTTCTGCTACAAGTCTCCAATCAGGAGATTAGAAGCAGAGCATCATGAATAAATGCGCACCAAAAGCAAACACAACCTATATCCTGAAGAAAAACAAAGCCTTTGCTCTTCCTCTCTTACCTTCTTACCTTCACCTTGTGACTGACCTCCCAATAGGTCTGCTCCTCTCACTTAACTTTTTTTGTTTTGGTGGTCTCTGACTCACTGTCTCCTGTTATTTCCTTTCAGTACGTCTCTCTCTAGTCTGAACCCTCTATGATTTTTTTTTCTTACACTTCCTGGTGACTTAACTTAATTGCTGTATTCCCTGGAGATAGTGGGGAAAATATTAAACTAGTTGTCATCGGTTTCTTTGTTCATTGTATGCGTCACATCAAATGCGCAGAAATTACACATGATCGTATCAGTTTCTGTCGGTTTCGAAATTACAACCTAACTACAGTTGAAGGTCAAAACAAAGATAATAACCACTAACCCGTATGATCTTTTATCCATTTCACTGCCTGCTATGTGCTTTTGCATCTCCAGCTCTTTTGGGCTCAAGTCTCTGTCACTGTCTCTCTCTGTGGGGATCAGTCGGAAAGGGAAGGGCTGGTTTAAATGGCAGGAATTCCTGTCTTATCCCTCACACAGACACACACACTTGCTCACACACAAACATATCAGATGCAGTCAGCACATTCACAGTTGTCTATTTCTGAGGTTTTCAGTATCGTTTTGTATAAGCAGGACTTAGGTGATCTTTGTTTACTTGACAGGAAACCTCATTATCATATTTGGTTTTGACTTACAGAAGGAGTCATTTCATATTAAAATATTATTTTTAACGTTTGAATCAAACCTAGTAAACTTCTTCTTTTTTTGGCCACCTCATCATTTTAATTATTAAAACCTCAGACTAAAGTAAAAGCACGGATTCATTAAGTTATTTTTTTTTAGTTCGAAATATTCACTTGTGAAACATTTACACTGTGCAATAAAGTGCGGTTACACCTGTCTAGCCTAAAGTGTGACCTACATAACCGAAACGTAGCTCAACATTATTTTTAAATTTCTGTCCGAACTTCATCTGAACCCTCCGCTACCCATAGATCCCATAGTGTTTGATTGGAGTATCTACTATAGGAAAATTTAGCTGGTTCTCTTTGTTGCCTCTGACTGGAAACTTCTTTTAGGTTTTGGACAAAACAAATGTATGATTTTTGGCTTTACAGACTAAAAGATACACACTCTCACAAACCAGCAACTTTACCCTACAACCTGCTGTCTGTGTCTGTGCCAAACTCCAGTCTTACCTGATTTTGCTAAAGCACGTGTGCTGCCCAAACACTGGTTTATATCTCCTTCATTAGCAGAGTTGAGACACAGCCTCACACTTTGGGTGTTTATTTAAATTGCTCTATGGATACCCAACAGAAAAGTATAGCCCTTTAACAACTTAGCACTTCTCTATGTGTTTTGTGTATTTGCACTTGTCTGTGTCTGCTGACTTATTTTAATTAGCCTGGCAGAACTGATTAGTCGTGAGCAGTAGCCAGAAACACACACACACACACACTCATTTGTAAGCCCTCACATGCTTGCACAAAGTAGACAACTGCCTTCTCTTTGAGTGTGTGTGTGTGTGTGTTTCTGGCTACTGCTCACGACTAATCAGTTCTGCCAGGCTAATTAAAATAAGTCAGCAGACACAGACAAGTGCAAATACACAAAACACATAGAGAAGTGCTA
>OMLM01005339.1:17060-32243 GCA_900302695.1 Helostoma temminkii | reverse complement strand
ATAGCAGCGCCCGTGGTGTATCCCATTCTCCCAAGGTGTACTATGCTTACAATCTGGCAATAGATAGATAGATAGATAGATAGATAGATAGATAGATAGATAGATAGATAGATAGATAGATAGATAGATAGATAGATCCCTGCGGCAGAACAAACTGTGGTCTGTCTGTCAGGTAGTCAGTGATCCAGGAGGAGTCTACCTGCTTCTTCAGGACAATGGCATCATCTACTCCAACCTGGGGGCGATAGGTGAAGTGTAGTGGGTCTAGTGATGTCTCAACCTGAGGTCTCAGTTGGGTCAGAACCAGTCTCTCCGGGTATGTGAGATATGTGAGGCGAGAGCGACTGGTCTGTAATCATAAGGAGCAGATGGAGATGGAGATTTAGGAACAAGGCATGATATCTTCCAAAGCTTTGGCACCTGCTCCAGTCTCAGGCTGGTGGAGGAGGGAAAGGGGGAGGAAAGGGGTTGGGGGGGTCGTGCTGTAAACCTGTTGAAAAATAGGGTTCAGCTCGTTGGCTTTGTTCTGGTTCCCTTGCAACTGATTTACCTTCTACTTGAAGCCAGTGATCTTCTTCATTCCAGACCACACATGCTTCATGTTGTTCTGCTGGAGCTGGTTCTCCAGCTTCCTCCTGTCAGCATCCTTACTCTGCTTCAGTCTCCCCTCAGCTGCTCAGACTTCACCTGGTCCTTGTCTCCTTCTTCTTCCTGTTCAGCAGCTCCTTCAAGTTGCTGGTGATCCAGGGCTTATTGTTGGAATTAATATTAGCGTGAGCAATGAACCAGGGCGAGACCAGAGACAGGAAATGGCCATATCTTTCTATTATCAGCAGAAGTTTTCCAGCAGGTAGAAAGCCGCTCCCTGGCACCCCCCTTTTAACTGAGCTGTGGAGCATTAAAGCATGAAAGTAAACGATGACTCATAGCTGTAACCATCAGGTCATAACAGGAGAATCACATCATTAAGGTAACTGTAATTTCATTTATTCACCATACAAATATATAATAGACTCTGATTCCAGTGAAGGACCTTCTCTTGCAGTACTCCAAATCCAGTGCTCTGTTTATCCAGTGCTTTGTGTGAACAGCATAGCACGAATACCTCGCGAGTGACACTTTGTTTAAACAGTGACAGCACAGTTACTCTGTAACTGTTTTAAAAGGCAGGGTTTCTCTTTTGTAATAAATGTTTTTCATTTTTTTAGAACCTAGTATTTTATTTTCATTTGCAGTTGTTGTGTGTGAAATGTAGGGTTTTTAGTTTTTTGCTGTTTGTTGTTGCATCTTAGGCTGCGCTATAATTCACACACTTCACAGGTGAAATGTCCCAACATGTAGCACATACTTGTGTTAAATAAAAGTATCACTTTTGGAGCAATGTAAAATAAAATGAATATTTGTGGTTTGGTCTGATGTACAGTACAGCTGTGTGATGTTCTTCATCTTTAATTGTTGTGTAATCACTCATTTAAAAACTAATCCTCTAATGAGCTATTTTTAAAACTCATATTCTGCCTCAGAGCTACAGAAAACCAGAATTAGAAAAGTATTTCGAGTATCTGTGTGGAAGGAAACGCCCAGAGGCCCGGCCAGGTGGAGCTTCATTCAGGTACATAGTCAATCATTGTGTCATGCACAAGTCAGTCTTTTACATTACTTCTTAATCACAGCTCGTTCCCACACCTCCCACTGTTTCCGCTTCATCCTGTAGCGCACCAATAAGAGAACGGTTTACCTTTGTGCACCTTTGTGCACAGGGACACTGCCATCATACCTCTGACATGACCGTTAACATGCTGCACATTCCCAACAAGGCAAAACTGTGATAGCATAATTTCAGACATAGCAAAAGAAGGTGCAGCATGATGTCATTCACCTGAACACACCTGAACGCTGGTGGGTGACAGAACCCTCCACTTTGCAGCTCCCGCCCTCTGGAACTCTCTCCCCATGAACTTTATACACCGCCACCTTCGGCAGCTTTAACAAAGGACTTAAACCCACTTTGCAAAGCTGTGTTTGCCTAATTTACTCAGTTATGTAACACATTCCTGTCCCACAGCCTCAAACACTTTATATTATCTTTATGTGTCTCATACTGATGCTAAAGGAACCCTTCATCACAGCAAATCAGCTTTATTTGTATAGCACATTTAAAAAACAACCAACGTGCTGAACAATTTCCCAAAATAAATAAACAAATATCTAGACAGATAAAACAAACAAAGAGAATAAAGAAATAGGCAGGTAGGCAGCACAGATTATTATTGTGGGAATGATGCTGTGTCGGACGTGCTGCCATGACAGCAAGGATAGAGGAATAAAACTATGATAGGTGTAAAAAACATCATAGTTTGACTGAGTTAAGGCAAAAAGACCAGAAGCAGGTTGGGTTGATGGTTGGCACAATAAAATTCAGGACTTTCACACATGAGACTGGAGTTCAAGAGCAGCACAAGACAACTTTCTAATGATGTTAACGTTACCAGTCACATGCCTGGTTCAAACAGCATGTTTGCACATGACGAACATGGTGTGAAGCTAAGGAAGTCATTTTGAAACTGAAAGATTTTTTTACTAAACCTAAACATGTTTTATTAACGTGTGACCCTTTATTAATGTTATACATTTATAACTGCAGATCTGATGAAGTGTGAACCCCCTGAGCAGTTTTAATGAATAACCAACATTCATAATTGAATTATTACCGAACAGAAGCAAAATGGCTTTAATCAAACAACAGAACGGAAAAGTCTTCACTTAACACCATAAAAGCAACATTTCACATGTTGAACTGCGCTGTTCTCTGAACACCTGAGATAGTTTATGTTTTGCACACTGATCTGCAGCTTGTCAAACTCTATCTGTTACAATAAAGCTACAGGTGTTAATGTCTGTGGCTTCAGGACAGTTCGCAGTTCGCTGGGACCTATACTGTCACACTTGCAGTGGAACATTCAAATTCATTACGTTTTCAAAGTATTCAGAAACATTATCAATGCTGTGCAATGTAATTAGCCTAGACTGAGACAGGTATTAAACACCAAACGATGAAAAGGAGGCTTTCTATAGTTAA
This sequence comes from Helostoma temminkii, assembly GCA_900302695.1. Classification (NCBI taxonomy): domain Eukaryota; kingdom Metazoa; phylum Chordata; class Actinopteri; order Anabantiformes; family Helostomatidae; genus Helostoma; species Helostoma temminkii. The sequence goes on along the minus strand of OMLM01005339.1, from coordinate 29,164 downwards.
CATCCAGTATATCCCCAGTCTAAAAGGTCTCCTTGATGAATCAGCATTTTCCACAGTTCTGCCCCAAAATTATTTTTATTTATGATCTATAACTTAATATTATTCATTATTATTTCATTAGAAAGTCTTTATTAATGACTAAAAATTCATTAGTTACAGCTGATGCAACCTTCATATAAACTGAGTCAGACAGAGATACATTTACTAGGAATGGTCACATCTGAACACATGTCATTTCTTCTTCGTGACTTGTCACGAATCTGGACTTTTCTGGAACTACTTTTTTTTAGTTCTGTAAATCCCTTTTGCATCAGCAAATAAAATTTTTCTTCCTGTCTGATGCAGCTAGGGAATCTCTCATCAACAGCACCCTTCCCCTTTTCTTCCTCTCCTCCTCATACTACTACTACGTTGCCGCTTCCACCTCCTTATTGCCTCTCAGACCTACGTTTCAGTCCCTTCTCCCCTCCTCTTCTCTCCGGTTTAGACTGGTAAGCTTCTTTGTGCTTCTAGTCACAGATGACTCAGTGTTTTGGTATGGCGAGGAAGACAGCCAGGAGAAGGAGGTGGAGAGAGGGATAGTATCCCTTCTTTAGCGCGCTTTTCTTTGCCTTTCTTCTCAGGATCACAGTTAGAAGTTCTTTATTTTGCCTGCAGAGGTTGTGTTTCCTGCAGATTACAGAGTCAGCAAAGTTGGTAAAAAAGGAAGAATCTGCAGAGAGAAATAAGGGTTGCTGCACCAACAAACAGTGAAGTGATACAACAAAGAAAAGTAAAGAGAGCAGCAGAGACGTGTTGTCATACAAAAATCTTTTTTATTTGTATAAAAATATAATATATGGTTAGTCATGTGAGGCCCAACTGCTGCTCTATTATAACTGCTACTGCTGCTTTGTGTTTAACTGTTCAGTGGGCTCAACATGGTATGATCATCCTCACCAAGTCTAAGTCTGAACTCCGTTCTCCACATTCAAATGATTATTGAGTCACAGATTCGAAATAAACATGTTTACATCCGTTCTGTAACAGATGGGAACTCTGAATGTTTAATAAGTGTGTCCAGTAAAGACACGAAACATCATGACTGTTTCTGTTTTACCAGCCTATAAATATAATAATTAACAGAAACCAGGAAATTGTAAAATCTTCACCTGCTTTTTCTTGCCATTATAATCTCAAGGAAGTGAAACACAGTAGATAACAAAGTGTGCTACTCCAAGGCAGATAACAGGTGCCTTAACCTTTGCAATCAGTTATTCAAAGTGTGACTGGTACAGAAACGAAGAACGTGTTCCTTCACAAAGCACAGGTGGAGCAGCCTTGTTTGCCCGTTCACCTTCACTAGCTGGAAACCATCCAGGTGACTCAGGACTGAATTCATTTAACGGTCCATGATCGGCCATTTTACTGGGAAGAAATCATGTTTGTTTTCTCAGAGTCTCACTCCATCTCTCACTCCACCTCCTTAGCTTTGTGTGGATTTCAGGTCTGTTTCATGAGAGCAGGCCTGCATTTTGCAGGGCTAAAATCTAATAGCATGCTAACTGTTGTTGTGTGTGAACAATGCTGTTTTTCTTAATGGAAACGTTTCCCTGCAGACACAGTAACAAAAGGTCATCATTGAGTCGTCTCATTAAAAAAAGAGTCAGTTGGCAGAAGAGTCGCATCCAGTGGATGCCAGACCAGAACAGGCATCCATGTTGTTTAATATAGTTCTGTTTTTTTCCTTTCTGCTCTGTGTTTTTAAGTTATGGCTCCAGCAAAGTATCAAGCAAAAGCAAATCAGACTTCAAGTGCTTTCAAAAGTGAGAAAGTGCCACCGTTTGTTTTATCACAGACACAACAGCGTTTCTACAAAGCACTGTTTCCATCCTCCCAAGGCCCCTTTTTTCACAGGAAAACTGCTTACAGTAGAATTAGCATTTTGGACACCAGCCACTTTATTAGTATAACTCTTTTGTACATTATTATATAATAAAAAGTGCTTTACAGACAACTGACAAGCAGAACTAACACTGTCTCTGGGCTTTGGCAACTCTATTCTGCCAGAGGTGTGCTGTGTTCAGCACGTAGGCACATTAGCTTTTCTAATTGCCTCTAAGGTCATGGAAACCAGAAACCAGTGAAAATGAGGTTCTTAACCATTCATTATATACATGAGTAATATGTGTAACCCACAGACAACAGGGTCATTCATCTGCCTCTGTCCTGACTTCACTTCTAGGTTCAGTAGCAGAGCTGGAGGAGACGGAACAGGTCGCAACCTGCACTGATGCTACGCAACAAGACACCAAACATCAACCAAACATGACTCAAACTTTTCACATTGTTAAGAAGATTCATACGATCAGTGTAAATGGCCTTACAGCTGACCACAGCGTGTGTTTGTGTTTGCTAGTAAGATTATGATCAAGAGTGTTTGGAGTAGCCGCTTGTTGTGTACGTGGAGGCATCACGCGATAAAGCAGAGTGGAGAGTTTCCGGTGATATTCCTGCTGCACGTGTGTGTGCAAGCATGTGGGGGTGGCGGGAGACCACAGCTTCCGATGAGCAACTGGTGGATGAGGTCAGACCTCGCTTTAATGTTGCACTCGCACACAAACATTGACAGTTTTCCTTCAATACAAAAACATAAGAAGCAAGTGCAACTGTCACTGCAGCTGTTTCTGCTGTTTATTATGCACACATGCTTATGTGTGTGTATATGAGTGCGTGTTTAAGTGTGTGAGGAGATCAAATGTTAGCTGTGTAGTATCATACTGTGGGTAGCCCACAGCAGATACAACCTCTGAGTCACACTGATCCCAGCCAATAGGAGAGCGTAAAGAACCACAACAGCAACAACAGGTCACACTGACAAAGCACTGCACTGACAACACAACGGCACAATATGGACTCATAAACAAAGTGAACAAATCTTCCACATGATCTCACACAGCAACAAGGACGAGGGCCACAACGGATGTTATGTAAGCTCTCACCCATACAGTGTGGCTCATAGTTTACGTCACAGCTTCCATTCTGCAGCCTGAATCAGTTATTTCAACAAATTTCCATCAGTAGATTGAAGCACTTGTTGAATTCAGTTGTGTAATTCATCACTATGAACATTGACTTACATTTGATTATAACTGAGTCATAACATATGGATAGAGGCTGTGTGCAACAGAAATCTGCAGCTTAAAAAATCTGTAGGATAGTCTAAAGTCAGAATCTCAAGTGCACATGATTTATAGAGATTGGACATAACTTTCATTTCTCAGTTACTCTGTTCAGTCCAGTTCCTCTTTTTAGTTTTTTGCTTTACACTTGCTGGTTGTTCCTTCTAGCACAGGAAGAAACAAAAACAAGAATGAATCAGATGCTTCTTCAGTAGGAAATGGAGTTTAAAGATTGAAATAAGATTATATCTGTTCAGGGAAAATATATGTACAAAAAACATAAAATTAAAGATCATAAAACCAACATTCATCTCAAGTTTTAACTCGCCACAACCGGTAGAGGCAGATGTCCTCCCACCCTGAACTTGGTTGTGTTAGAGGTTTCTTCCTTTAAAGGGAGTTTTTTCTCTCAGCTGTCTGCTGTTGCTGCCTAAGTGGCATAGGTTGGGTTTTCCACATAATTCTATATAGTTGTACTGTTAAATTCTGTACGATCATAATATTACATGTGTAAACTGCCTTGAAATGACATTTGTTGTGATTTGGTGCTATAAAAATAAAATTAATTGAATTGAATTCCAGTTTGTGTTAATCTCACCACCATCATCCAGCTCCAGACAGACTTTTACACAGTTACACAGTAACTAACACTCATACAGCACATGACAGAAGCTGAAACAGGACTGTGTTATAAGTCAGAGTGTTATCAGTGTGGTTGGTGGTTCAGATATGAACTGCCAGTGAACAACAGTTTGTAGAGTAAACTGTGTGTTTGACCTTGACTGGTTGTGTCCACGGTGTGTTTTAGTGTAGTTCAACACAACAAACAGTGTAAAGCTGTGGAGGAAAAAAACACTGTTCACAAACACACAGAAAATGAAGAGGAATTTTCATATTTTAGTATAAATACCAGCAATTTCTTACCGTACACAAGGTCACATACACTTTACACATATCATGTGACTTTGTTTAAAATAAATGTAGTCATTATGTTGTGAGACAAGGATTTTTTTTGCACAATTGTAGTGCTACAGAGTGGACAGGTGTAATGTAATAATGTACAGGACTGACAGACAGGAGTTTGAGTCTAGAGTCCTGTTTGAGTCCAGAGTCCAGAGTCCAGGCACAAAAACTACATAGTTATGGTTAGAGAAAGATCACAGTTCTGGTAAAATTTTATTAGAAATGTGTGAGGTGGTTGTTGAATTGTTCTCTGTTGAACCTGCCTAGCCTAATTAAAATGTATTTTTACCTTGTCATTTATTTTAATAGAAAACATAATCCATATTTACACTTCTCCCAAAAACTTGATAAACTTGCCTATAGCTTTTTTTGATTTCATGCAATTACTTGACTGTGGCAAAAACTTTTATGACATGGTGGAACATAGAGAACATATTACCATCTGTCACACCCATCTCTAAGTTAACTTGTATGAAACTTTCCCTGGGAAACATAAAATCAATTAAAACAAATTCAAATTCAACAACACATGATTTGTCTCATTAATAAAGGCCACAGAAACCCTTTAAGCAAATGATGACCAAATGCAGATAAAAAGAGAGAAGTACATTTCTTTACTGGAAAGTCAGAGCAAAATAAGTTAAGAAACTATTTTTACTTATTTTTCCCTTCTGTTACCTCCCCGCAGCCACAGCTGCAGCAGAAAATGACCTTAGGTGCCAATAACTCTTCAGTTTTTATTTCATTCAGAAATAAAACAAAACCTTTTATGATTTTTGGTGTAATATTTTAGTATGTTCTTGATGGATTAACATCTGAGATGAATTTTACTTTCCTCATGTTACTGCAGTAACTGCCAATGTACATTTTCCCACCTGTGAAATTCAAGAGAAAAACTTCCTGGCTGAGAAAAAGGAAGATGCAGACATGATAAATTCTGACTGATTTCCATCTAGCAGCTTTCAGAAAAGAGTTTTCCTGGATCATATTATGCATACATCATATGAGTTAATAAGTTACACAAACAGTACAGAGTGTATGTAAATTTGAAGAGTTATTGAAATAAACTTTTTGTTTGTCTGAAAAAAGAGATCTGCATTGTAAAAAAAGAGCTGCATTGTACCAACACAAATTATGACATAATTTCTTCTTTATAAAACAAATGACGACACATTCAGTAAAAGTAAAAGTTCTTCAAGGCTGAAGTGAAGCAGCAGCATCCAGTCTGAACCTGATTAGCTTCGACCGCAGGGCACAAAAGCAGAAGTGTTCTCATTTTGGAAAAACAGTCCCTTCAGGAGGTTTTAAGTCAGATTACCAAATAAAAGCTTCCTGTTGCAGACTCTGTTTGACTGCTCAGTTTAGGCTTATATGCTTTTTCCACCGTGAACACAGCAGTGACCTGCAGGCACAGTAGCACAATGAAGCACATCTGCAGGGAGGAACAGTGTTAATGTTTAGTGTGGAGCTTTAAATAAACTGATGTTGACAGGCGGTTCAGCTTGAACAGTTTGTGACTCACATTCCTCAGGCTCATTGTCATCTGTGTGTTCAGTTTCCACACTGACTGTGTTGACCTCATTGTCTGTGCTCTACTGTTGCCTACAGGACCTTAACCCTAATGTAAATAACCTGCTTCCGCCCACCTGGAGAAGCTGATGGTATTCAGCCATCATTTAACATCTTTAGTTGAACATTACCTGTAATTTATGCACTGATAGCCCTGATTGTTGGCTGTTTGTGTCATGGTCTCCAGGCTGGCTCCCTGCTCATGTTCCATATATGGTCATTTCCCGTCCCTGCCCTTTCAATGGTTCACTCATTCACTAATCTGCCTAATCCATAACACCTGTGCTCCTTTCTTTCTAAGCAGGTCTGTGGCCCTTTCATCTCTGCCAGATTGTCTGCTACTGTTACCAGAAAGCAACTTTCCATCTATCTCTCTGTTTATCTGTCTAAATGTTGTGACCCAGATATGTTTTTGGAACTAAGACCCTGTTCTGAACCCTGGCTCTGCTTCTGATCTTTTGACCTGGACTGTTTATTGACTTTGAGTTTTCGACTAAGGATTTAGGAAACAGTTTTTGTACAGTCTGAATTGACACTTCTCTGCATTCTGGACCTGTTACTAGATCTGATCCGCCACCTGATTGCCTGATCTGTTATTGTTCATGAATTGTTAGTTGGATCTGCTTAACCTGACTCAGTTGCCTGCTCTGCTAATTAGCATCTCTGCCTTTTTATGGATTGTTGAGTTCAGACTGATTGTGGACTTGGATGTGGTTTGTGGACTGGCTTTTTGGAAGTGTGTACATGATTAGGCATTGAGCACTGGTGAAAGTCACAATCTCTATAAGCTTCAGACAATAGATTTCTCTCTATAGTTGTCTATAGATCACAATATTTTATTACACAGGCTGGAACATGTCATTGGGATTGAAGGAAAAGGGTTATGCCCAGGGTTCTGCACTCTGACCCTTTCTTTTCACTTTATACATGTCTCCTCTAGGCAGCATTATTAGGAAACACTCAATAAACTTCCATTGCTATGCAGATGACACTCAGCTATATTTAGCCATTAAACCAAATGAAACAAATCAATTCAAGTCAAACTTCAATAATGTTCAAAAGACATAAAGACCTGGATGTCCTGCAATTTTCTACTACTAAATTCAGACATAACAGAGGTTATTCTATTTAGGCTCCAAAACCTCAGAGATACGTTGTCTAATCATATAGTTAACTTAGATGACATAGCACTGGAATCTTAGCACTACTGTGAGGAATCTTGGAGTTATCTTTGACCAGGATCTTATTTTACTGCCTTCTTCCACCTGAGGAATATTTCTAAAATTAGAAGCATCCTGTCTCAAAGTTATGCGGAAAAACTACTCCATGCATTTGTCACTTCTAGACTGGACTACTGTAATTCCCTACTAACAGGATGTCCCGTTAACTCCTTAAACAGCCTCCAGCTGATCCAAAATGCTGCAGCCAGAGTTCTGACTGGAATTAGTAAGAGAGATCATATTTCTCCTACATTAACTTCCCTTCCCTGTAAAATCTAGTATAGATTTTAAAATCCTTCTTCTCACTTATAAAGCACTTAATGATCAAGCTCCTTCATATCTGAAAGACCTCATAGTAACATATCATCCCAGCAGAACACTACGTTCTCAGAGTGCAGGTCTATTTGTGGTTCCCAGAGTTTCCAAATGTAGAATGGGAGGCAGAGCCTTTAGCTATCAATTTCCTCTCCTGTGGAACCAGCTCCCAGTTCAGGTTCAGGAAGCAGATACCGTCTCTAGTTTTAAGACTATGCTTAAAACGTTCCTTTTTGATAAAGCATATAGTCAGAGCTGGTTCAGGTGACTCTGAACCATCTCTAAGTTACCTTGCCATAGATTTAGACTGCTGGGGGAGCTCCCTTAACACACTAAGGTCATTCTCTTCTCTACATCTACTCATACACCAACATTGCATGTCATTAACTTTGTGCCTTCTCTCTCTCCTATAGTTGTGCTTCACCCTCTCTCTCTTTCTCCCTCTCTCTCTCCCCTTCTCCCTTTCTGCAGGTATCCTTGGCCTGAAGCTGTATGTTTCTGGTGTACAGTTGCTGTCCAATCCAACCTGCCCAAGTGTTGCTTCTTGTTGTTTACTGCTTTGTGACTTGTTGCTCTTTCTACTTACCCTAAGCAGCAGATGACTGCACACCCTGAGCCTGGTTCTGCTGGAGGTTTCTTCCGTTAAAGGGAGATTTTTCTCTCCACTGTCTCCTAGTGCTGATCAATAATTCCCTATAGTTGTATTGTTAAATTCTGTAAGGTCTTAAACCTTTAACATTGTAAAGTGTCTAAATGACTTTTCCTGTGATTTGGCGCTATATAAATAAACTGAATTGAATTGAACTTATTCAGCAGCTGAGTGTCACACCATACACAGCGCATATAAACAATCATAGAAACACACATGGTGGAGATGACCTACTGACTGGAAGCTTTTTGCACAAAGCTTCATTGGCTTGTTGACCTCTACATTTTCTTTGCTTGTCCCAAAAACAAAACAGCCCTTGTTCAAAGAAAGGTCGAGTTTGTGAGTCGAAATGTTTTTACCATAAACATTGAAACATTTCAAACATGGAGAACATCCTTCCTCTGCACTAAGTTGTTTAAAGGAAAACCACTGTGAAGCTGATTTAACAGTTATGTTAGAAACCCTCCAGAAAATGTGTGTATATATAACAGGCTTGCAACAACTTACATTTTGAAAGATGCACATCATGCTCTGTATTATGTAAATGTTGACTGTTTCCCACCAAAATATCAGATCTCACATTATAAAATAGCACAATTCAGCTGTTTAGTGGCTCTGTTTAGATAATTACAGGTTTGGGTTAAAGTTGTGGTCCTATTTAAGACTTGAGACACCACAATCAAAGTGTTTTTGGAGTCAAGCCCTGATCACAGACAAGATGTAAGATGCAAATCTTGGATAAAAAAAAACTGCAATCCATAAAAATGTGTAGTTTAAAACTGGACTCAATCCATGTAAAAAACCTTTTTCAAATTCGTACAAATTTTCTTAATGTCACCAGTGACGTGATTCAGCAGCACTACATAAGTACATAAGAATATTTATTGAGATTAGCAACAGAAAAACATTTTGGTGATAACTTCATTTAATGAAGCATACGCCCATACAGTATGACGAGACAGGAGATTTGACCAGATACCAGATTTGTGTAAACTCTCTTGAGCCTTCCCGGACATCTTGGAGGTCACATGATGATGAGGGGGGTTGGGTTGCATAACAGCAGGGCTGATAAAGAAAATCATAGAAGATATTTTTAAAAACATCTAAAGGTTTACTAGCTTGAGGGAGCAGAAAAATGAGTGTGTGATTGGAAATGTGATATGGTGACAGAGACTAAACCAGACTGCAACGGCTTAAAAAGGGGGACTGAGGTCATGAGAGTAAATTGATGACACATGGATGTGCAGGAGATAGCAGCTGTGTAGTACTTACACATAAAAAACACAGATGTTACTTTGATTTATTTAGATCTACTGCATAAAACATACAATCCTACAGGACAAGGTGAGGACACTTTGTTCCTAAACATGTCAAAACTCTTTAGTCTTTGACTTACTGTATATTGTTGATCATATAATCTATGGACGGGAGAAAATCATCTGCTATGTGTGTAATCTCCTCTGTGTCATCCCATTATGTCGATGGAATTAAAATATTCCTCTGAGCAATACAAACATTTGATGTCAGACAGAAGAAGATAAAGTTATAATGTCACCTCTGAACTCACTAGTTTGTAGTAGATTAGAGTCTGGAAACGTTACACAGCTCCTCACGTTCAGGCCTAAATGTTCAACCATGAAAACAAAATCAAAAATAATACGCAGAAAAATATTTTATATTAATGTTCTCCAACAAACAACAACAACCCAAAGCTCTTCTACTACAGTGGTTTAGCGGCACTGATTGTTTACCTCCAGCACTTTTTTTGATGATGTAGATTTTTTTGAATATTTGAACTTGTTTTCTTTGGTCCCCTCTGACTGCTGTTGTTATTTGAGACATGTCTGAGCTGATTGCAGCCTACTGACGCACTCATGGACTCGTCCGTGTTGTTGAGCCGTGACGTGAAGCTCATGATAATTATGAAAAACTGTCTGTCTGTTGAAAGGTAGTAACAGAAACACTGCTTAGACAACATTTGTTCAGTGTAAAATGTTCAGTCGGAACATATGAGAAGAAATAAAGAATTTTCTATTCAGATTTGAACTGAGCTGGGATTTTTTTACTTTGAGACCAGAACCAGAACCTCTTAAGAACTACAGCTCTTTCATCCACCAAGCTGTCCACTTTAAAAACAAAATAATGACATCACAGCTTTACAGTATATAGATGACACACAAATGTATGGTGACCTCTATGCAGAAATGGACCACTGATATTGGCAACAGCTACGTTATTAACTGGAAAACAGCTACTGCATGTCCTGCCGCACAAAATCCTAATTCAATCCAGAATTATTCACAGAGGGGCGGCACGGTGGTGCAGTGGTTAGCACTGTCGCCTCACAGCAAGAAGGTCCTGGGTTCAATTCCCAGGGTCGAGCACTCCGGCTTCCTCCCACAGTCCACAGACATGCAGTCAGGTTAACTGGGGACTCTAAATTGCCCGTATGTGTGAATGAGAGTGTGCATGGTTGTTTGTCTATATGTGGCCCTGCGATAGACTGGTGACCTGTCCAGGGTGTACCCTGCCTCTCGCCCGTAAGCTGGCTGGGATAGGCTCCAGCACACCTGTGACCCCTGAGGGGACTAAGCGGTTCAGAAGATGAATGAATGAATGAATTAATTAATCACAGAGCTCAAACTGCAGTGGGTTACTACTTTTTCTTTTTCACCACAAACCTCACCCTAAATCATTTTGATCATTTTGTGCATCTCAGATGAACATGAACACATTTTATTGGTTGTTTTTGGTTTTAGTTTTGTTTTACTATTATTAATAGTTTTTGCTGTTTTGGTTCTGATTATTATTTATTCGTTTTTTCTCTCGTCTTTTATTTGGGTCATTTTCATCTACACACGTTTACATTTTTTTCTAATTATGTCCTCTTTGTATCCACAATACTTGTTTGTTGTTTAGTTGAAAATAAAACAGAATAATTATTAAAAAAGAAAGGGAGAGAGAACAGAACAAGAACGTCTCACTTTAAGACCCAAATATGATCCCACACTGTGACGCACATGCCTGAAGATATCAAGGTGTATTACTAATCACATTATCATCTATAAAGTAGCTCTGTCACCCAGGAGAATAAAGAGGAACATTGTTTCTCATACCTTACATACCTGTCTTATCATCTATCTACATGGAAACCTCCAACATCAACACTAACAGGTCTTCCCTAGGAACCCTGAGGTGATGCTTGACCTCAGTCATAGGGTGGAAGCAGCATTACCTCATCAAACACAGCACCTCTACCTGTGAGACAACACATGAATAATCTCTGTGAGCTACAAGCCTCTGAACAAACTCCTGAACATTTTTATCATTATTAAAAAAAAGTCTGCAGGCGTTTCGTAAGCTCCAGCTGTTACTCATCACTGGCTGCAGCTGTGATGTAACATACAGCTCCACACTGATGGACTCCTGACTCAGCACAGGCCAGTTTTTATGGCTCACACATGAAACAATGGAATTAGAAAGTGAGTCTGTTGAGGAAAGTTTTCTTCTCAGCCTGACGCTGAAATGCCAAACATCTGTTAGTTGTAGGTGCAGCTGCTGCAGCAGTGTTGTTCTTGTGTGTCCATTAATGTGCTGCCATCTAATCTCAGTGTTGAACCTGGCTGCAGGATGGATGAGTTCAGGGCTCTGTGCATCTTATAATGTAATTTAAGGCAGCCTGAGTTTATTGTGAAGAGAAACAAAGACTCCTGTGTCAGATCATGACTTTTCACCCAGTGTTTTCTTTGCTCACTATTAAGCTAAATATTTCTGCTGGGTGTCTGCAAAGCTCAGTTACAGACTGTGTTCCAGTTCAAAGAATATAAATCAGTTTTTTTCCTTGATAACGAAAAACACTCCAACTCTGTGAGTTTGAAAACTTAAAGTGTGGTGTATTTGTTTAATAACCTTAGTTTAAAAGAAGAGCATAATAATAATAATAATGATCCTAAATTGTGAGAATAGAAATGAAGTTTGTAAATCTGCAGGATAGTTAAACTCCTCTAAATGAAATATGCAGAACATGTTAAGATGAAAACGTGGAAGTGAAGCTGCTGGACACAGAAAATTCTTTTTACATTTTTTATTATAAATATTATTAAATAAATAGCAAATAATACAATAAATAACTAAATAAGACATTTCAACACACAGTGTCAGTTTCAGCTCATTGACTATAGTAGTGACAGTTTTCCTGTAGCCTAAAACATCCAGTTTAGTGTAGTA
>OMLM01005339.1:1633-13220 GCA_900302695.1 Helostoma temminkii | reverse complement strand
CTTTTCTCTCTCTCGCTCTCTCTCCCACACAAACACTCACTCTCACACACACACACACACACACACACACACACACACACACACACACAATGTGGGAAATGTGTGTGTCGGTGGCATGAGAAATTGTGGCTGAAAGATGTGTCACAAAGATTTTCACACTTTGCGTCTCTCAGCGAGGTGTAAGATTCATGATGCTGTGCATGGTATATGCAAATCGCACGTGTCATCATTTCAGAAAACTTTTTGCATTGACTCACATTCTTTTCCTGGAGAGTTGCACTAACACTGACCCATTGTGTCTCCACAAGGAATCAGAGGCCTACAGCAAATTACACACACACACACACACTGTGTACTGTACTAATGTTTCCAAATGTGGCGCACAGTGAAGTGTGAGCCGTCCTCTCAGCTGTGTAATGCAGCTCTCACCAGCAACACAACTGAACAATGTGAGATGATTCACGATTTGATGGTCAGGGGTCAGGCCCTCCCCGCTGACCCAGACACCCATGTTTTGTGATGTGGTTTTATCTAGACTGGGAGAATGTGCAGCAGTGCACACGTGTAGCTCATGTGGCACGATGATTCAAGTTGTTGCAATAGCAAAGACTGTGAATTCTCCTAAAAAGGAGTTATGTCAGAGAAAATTGTGAAATTGTTGGGATTATGCTACAGCATTCATCCAACAAAATGTATTTTCTACAAACTTTAGTTCTGGGTGAGTGTTCTGATTTTACCTCTTACAAATCCCCAAATGGACTTTCATGTTTCATGAGGTTAACTAACTCTACCGTCATCTTTTTTTATCAGTGAGATGCTCGCTGATGTAAAATTACTGCCTGAATTCATGTCATCAACAACAATTCACTTCAATTCGGTTCCAAAGCAGAACAAGGCAGTGGTGGCCTGGAGTCAATCAGTCATCAATACCAGTAAAGACTCTGGTGGAGGCACCAGAAGTTAAGGTTTGATGCTGCTGTAATTATTAAAAGTTCCACCCTCATAACACCAAAGCTGTAGCGCACCCAGCAACTCCAAAATCAGATCATTATATAGTTATGTATATTTATTTTTCTTAATCATTCCCAATAAATTAACACGAGCGCTAAACACGCATTTCTGATGCAGCCTTTCATTTCTCCTTTGCACTACACTTCGTCAAATAACACCAGTCCTCCCTGTGAAAGCAGACTGACCTGCTTTTCAAAGGTATTAAACTTTCAGTACTGTGTAAACTAACAGTAACACAATAAGAACAATAGGGAACTGCTTTATTGTTCCCTGCTTCAGGAGTTCCTGGAGCTTTCTCCAACTTGCAGACATTCTTGGAAAACTAGGATTCCTGCCATGATCCTACTTTAAACAGGCAGTGAAAATAGGTTGTAGATGTGGCAGATCAGAAAACTGATCAGATCTGTGAGGATCACGTTACATGGCTCATTATGTGAAAGGTTTTTCCACTCTGACAGTAACTTCTTACAGTCTAAAGCAACATTTTATGTGCTTGTGATGTTTTAAAGTCTCCATTGTTTCCTTTGTGCATGTGTTTTATTTCCCAGTGAGACAGAGACGTGACCTCTCAGCTCCGTGCATGTTCTCCTGCACCACAGTTGGCTTTTCCACACTTACTGTAAGAGATGACACAACTTCCAAACCAGCTTCTGAATCGTTTTGTGTTTTCTCTCCTGGTCTTTTTTCCTTTACAGTGACTCTGTCTGGTCGTGCAAACCTCAGTGAGTCATGGGCAGGTTCAGTCAGCAGCTTAATGAGCACACACACACACTTTCACCATTGTTACAGATAACAAGCCTGTTAGGTTGTGACACTGACCATGTGATGTGGGTCACTGTTGAGCATTAGTTCTGATCAAAGACTCATTGATTGGCTGTGCCGGCTCATCGCTGGCCCTCGCCAACAGAAACAGGTCTACGTGCAGGACGGAGCAGGCACAGAGTGAGGGGGGGGTTGTGTTCACTGTATTTTTCCTCAATGGTTTTTGGCTGTCATTCATAATGTACGTGTTCACTTTTTATTTACAGTTGATTTATGTCCTCATGTGAATCAAACCTGTAAGAAGAGGCGTCATGCAGGCTTCAAAACCAGCTGAGGATAGAAATTAAAAACACATCTAGACTCCTGTTTCATGTCTTTGTGTCCAGTGAACGTCTGCACACTGAGACCACATGTTTCAGACTCATAGACTTTACTAAAATCATGACATTTTGTGTATTTACAGCACAAAGAGCTTTTCTCTCCACTAAAGCTTTTAAGCTTCTGGCCTCCTCTTTGGCTCCAGTGCAGAAAGTTTTCTCTGTTTTTTCTCTGTTCTCTAGTTGGACCAGCAGATCTGAGGGGGAAGGGCCCAGTGTGGGAAACCTCCTGACCAATCCCAGCTGGATCTGGTTTGAGACGCGCTGGAGCGGTTCACACAGACCGGCTGAACTGGTCACAGCTCACCTCGACTTCAACAGCACCAAACATATGACTTCCGCCTTCTGAGTAACTTCTGACCACTGGCCCACGTCAGCAACACCAGCTCCAGCCTGATGTCCACAGCAGGAGGTTTATTGTTACACTACAGTGTCACACATTTTCCCATTTACTCTTCTTTCCTGTAACTGTAAACGCCACAGCTGAAAAATCTCAGGGGAAACTCATCCATTCATTATCTGCTCTGATCACAATTTTCTTGCTTCAAAATAAATCACACGCCACATGTTGATGTCATGTCTTCTACATTAATGTGAATCAGCATATTTGTCTGGAAATGAGGATATTTAAGAGCAAGAAGTGATTCACTCTAAAAACAACTTTCATATTTGTGTTGCAATGCTTCACTTGTCCACAACAATAAAACAGGTTCCTGTGACACAGAAGGTTATGTTTCATTGTACATTTTCATCAATAAGTCTAATGTTCTCTAGTTCAGCTTCTGCCCGGGCTAAGAAGATATCAGTAATAAACTTGGTTGTCTTGCTAGTTATCGTCCTCCAGATCACGAACTGGTCCTGAACTGGTGGTCACAAGAAGATGCAGCTTTACCTGGATGCCTGGTCTGAGACTGCTGCTCCTCTTACCTCAGGTCATTGTCTTTTACCAGCCATTTACAGTATCAACAACGTTCACACTGTATTTCTGATCAATTAAATGTTATAAAATCCGTTTTTCTTTCAGAAACATGGCCATTTCTATCAGGTAGTTGCATCATTAAACATTGTAAAGTGCCTTCAGATGTCTTTTGTTGTGATTTGGTGATATATAGATAAACTGAATTGAATTGAAAATGGATAAATCTGCAATAAAAAAAACTCGGAAGGTTGCAAAACTAATAAAACTAATAAAAGTGCACTAATGTGTTCTTTTGCATGGCTTCAGTTAAAACCACAGACATCTTTTTAAACAGAACAACATTGGACCTTGTTTGGAAAATACAACACTAAAGCAGCAGTGAGAGAACTTGCACAGTCATCCTGAAGTCATGATTCATTTTTTCCAGCACAAACAATAAATACTAATATTTAGAAAGAACCTAAACATACAGGATGGCTGTGACTGTAAAGCTGTATCACTGTTATTTAATAGTTTGGCTGTTCGTGCTAAAAAACTCTGAGCTATGAAACATGACCAGTTTAGTAGATTATCATCATCATTTTGAAATGACTAAAACGAAAACTGAGTAAGGCCAATAAAAGAAGCTCAGGCTGTGAGCTCAGTGGCAGCTCTCAACACAAAGACAACCTAGACCTGTTAAACCGTTTTCTAACTACAGCTCAGCTGTGATTGTGACTGTTGTGGATGCTCAGAACGTACAAGGCAAGGTGCTGTTATGTGTCCACCGCAGCTAATCTCACCTATGGGCACAGTTAGTGAATCCATTACTCTCCAGCCCTGGGGAGAAATAAAAAAACATGCAGGTTGATATTCCCATGATTTCGTGGATCATGCCCTCAGCACATCTGCTTCCAAAACTGTGTGTTTGTCCACAGTCTGCCTCCTTTCCTTTTCACTCTGTATAACACCTTAGAGTCTTGCCATCTGTATTAGTTCTGACTCTGCTATTGTAGGATGTATTCAAGGTGGAGAAATCACAAAATACCAGACAGCGGTGGACAGCTTTGTGGACTGGTGTGGTCTTACTCCAGGACTCCTGTCACTCTTCTGTCTGTGGCTGAGAGAACTCCCAATCTTGGACAAACGCATTATATAGTGTGCAGGCTGGACAGAGGAACACGTTCAGCCCTTTTACTCTCACTCTTTTGTTTATTCTATATATTTCCATATATATTAATAATTCTGTAAGGTCTCAAACCTCACACTGTGAAGTACCTTGAGATAACATTTGTTGTGAATTGGTGCTATATGAACAAACCAACCCTGTCTCCTAAAAATTATGTTCCTGATTTCGAGACCAGAGTCCTGAGTGAGATTAGTTTTAGGCACGAGAAATCCTTTGGTAAGGATAATAGACAGATCATGTTTGTATTGTTTTATTTTATTTAGATGTTGTATGTCAAGTGATCTGTTCTTCTGATTCTTCACTAATACCCGTCCATAATCTGTCCCTGATCCTAACCCAGTTCTGTGAGTGTCTCAACCCAACCATAAAACATATTAATAAAGCTGGAGTCATATATCTGCGTGTTCAGATATTTTAGCGGAACAGAAAAACTGATGTTGTAGACGGATAATTTGGGGGACAAAAGTACGTTAAGATAACCATATTTTGGACTTTTTATTTACATTACTTGTGAACATATGGCCATTATGTTGACAGAAAACATAGCCCGGTTGCAATTATGTTTCTCAGGCAAAAGTAATCAGGACTGCATTTTAGTTGTATAGGATCAGGATTAAAATAAACTTAATTGAATTGAACTGGCTTTGCCCTGTGCAAACAGTTATAACTAAGCTATATTTCTGTTGTTTGAATTTTTAAACCATGCTTAATCAAAGCCTGGTAAACTGCTTCTGCATACATGACTAGACTATGGCATGGTCAGATAAGGCAGGGAAAAAACACTGAATCAAACCAAACAAAAACCAGAAAGAAAACAAGGAAGAGAAGATCCTTTTTTGCATATGCACTGAGCGAAACATGTGTCACATCCAGTTGTGATAAGACTAACTCTGACATTCAGAGTGCAAAGTGCATAGATTTATGATAGGAAACATGAGGTGCAGAAGAGAATAGAAAAGGACTTTGTGGAAAAAGTAGCTTAGTAACAAGAAAAGCAATCTCAGAAAACATGTTCAGAAGTAGCTACTTTCCTTCTTGTACGGACTTGAAACCACAAATCACTTCTCTAGGAATGACAACAAGATTTGTGTTTCTTTATCACAGCCAAAAATCATGATTGACACACCTCAAGGAAACTTCCATAACTTTAAGGCTTCAAGCCAACGATTGTTAAAATTAAGTCTTTTATTCACAGTGAATGGCGGGAATGTTTAATTCTTCCGGGTGTGGTAACATTTGCCCTTTTACAGACAATGTCAGCTGTCACCAACAGCATCAGTGCGCTGCTGACTGACACATGAAATCTCTGTATGCAGCTTTTCTGTGGAAAGGAGAAAGTTTCCAACATATGCTGTATGAAGTTGACACTGTAGATGTCAACTGCACTCGTCACAGTTTGCTAATGTACAGAAAATGTCTCAGTCAAGCATTTTCCTGAAATCCTTAAAGCCGCTGTTCAGTGGCAGCTGCACTTTGCTTTCATCTTCAACACTGAAATACTAAATTTCAACGCATCTTCAGAGGATATGACTTGTTTATGTGTGAAAATGCTTTTTTTCTGCAGTTATGTATGTTTTTTTCTTGAATTCCTGATACAGGTACTTGTTATATACCAGTTTCTTACCATATATTCTAAACCCTTAAACGCTTGTAGAATTAATAGATTAATAGATTCTAGACAGTTGCTAGAACAATAACAAAATGTAATTTCAGATATCACATTATAGCCTTACTATACTATACATTTTGTGAAACTGAAGATGGTTCCCTGTCTCATAAAGGGTGTTCATCCAAAAAGCTTCATCACACCCACATCAATGGCTCAGAGTAGCAGCATGAACAGCATTTGCCACTGAACAGTGCCTTTGGGATAACAATGACCTGGATGATTGAGAATGTTCACAGCTGATGTCTTGAAAGCATCACTTAATAATGAGGAAAACAGTTATGATGTCCAGGGGGAAGAAGGAAGAAAAAATTTGTTTAGGGAAGGAAGTATACAGGATAACATGATATATCACCTTTAGCTGAAGAAGAATTCCCCCGAGGTAAATGAACAGCATTTTTTAAAAGAACAGGAAAATAAGATAATTCTCGTCACTGTTTGATAACCAGGTCAAGACGGCAGCTTGTGAAACAAGTCTATAACTTTCAACGTATCCTGGCAGGGGCATTTTTCTAACTCTCTCACGGCCTCTCTACTGGTGTGCCACAGGGTTCAGTTCTTGGTCCTCTTCTTTTTTCAATCTAGACTACATGTCTGGGTTCTAGTTTTCCCAACTAGACCTTTAATACAACACAACATCAGCATCAACACTGGGTCTTCAGTGATTGTCCACACTATATTTGCAAGAAACCTGAGCGTCATCATTGATGACCAACTGAGCTTTACAGACCACATCTCCTCTGTCTCCAAGGCAGATTTGCCCTCTACAACATCAGAAAAATCTGAGGCTACCTTTCTGAATATAGTCTTGATTACTGCAATGCCCTGTTGGTGGCTACCAACATGCACTGTCAAACTTCTCCACATGATCCAAAATGCAGCAACAGTCTCTTCAAATTCAAGTCTACAATCCCTACCGCCCACTGAGCCCTGCCAATAAACAGCGTTTGGTGGTCCCATCACAAAACAAAAGATCCAATGCAAGGATCTTCAGCTCTGTGGTCCCACAATCGTGGAATAAGCTCTTTTAGCAACCTCACTCCCAATATTCAAAAAACTTAAAAACCTCCTGAAAAAAAAACTTTCCCACAGTTTTCTATTCACTTAAATAAATACAAGAATGCAATTACATAAAATAAGTGTTCTTGCTTGGTGGAATCATACTTGAGTACATTATATTAGAGGAGGTCATAATGTTTTGGCCACCCTATTTAAAACTAATGTTTAAAAGTTTAACATGAGAATTATCACCTTTCAGAAAGTTCTAACTTAATAACTGACTTAATAACTTGAATTCACAGAAGAGCTGCTGTGTTAGGTTTTACAGGTGTATCTAATAAAGGAGCTAGTGAGTGTATGTACTTTTGCATAATGAATACACAAGAATGACAAGGACGCTGCTGCCTCAATTGTCCATTGAGTTCTGCCTTCTCTTGTCCTTCTTGTCCACTATTTGTCGGTCTTCAATATTCTATATAATTTTCGGATTTACTTTAAGCACATTTCTGCTGCCGCACAAGCTCCATCTCTTGCTAAATATATATCAAGGCATAAAAAAAACAGGATGAAGGACAGACAATCCCAAACCCTGTTGACGACACAGAAGAAAAGGAGCAAATCCCTGCAGCAACATTTGTAGGAAGAAAATGGGAAGAGCAGAGTTAATGGAACATGTATCCACATGTCTGACTGTCACATGTGGCTGGAATGTTTAGCCAAGGCTGAAATTGTGCTCCTATTTGAATCCAAATGCAGCCACACCTGTGCCTATTAATACATCATTGTGTGTATTCCTGTGTATTTCTGAGCTTTGTTTTTGTACACTGTAAAAACACAGTATTTTTGAATAAATACAATAGTATAGTATAGTATAGTATAGTACACACAAAAACAAAACAACACTTGTAACTCATTGTATTTGAATTCAATATTCAGTTGAATTCAGTTTATTTATATAGTACCAAATCACAAAAAGAGTCACCTCAAGGCACTTATAAGGTTTAAGACCTTACAGAAGATAACAACAGGGTAGGCGGCTATATGCCTCGACTGGTTGGGGAGATTGGAAAGGGCGAGAATAAAAAACAAAACAACAACAACAACAACAAGTAGTAGAAGACAAAACCCCAGAGGTGATTAGTAACTAATACATTTACATTTACTCAAGTACTGTACAATTTTGAGGTACTTGTATTTATGCTTCACAAAAAATATTGCATTTACTGTTTAGCAGTTACAGCCATTTTAAACAAAGTGTAAACAAAGTGTCTGTTTTCAGGGGCTCAAAGTGTAAAAAAATCGGAACCTAACTGTATTCAAATATATTAAAATGACAACAAATCACACACAAAGTTGCACATTTTACGATGGGGTTCGGCTCATTTAAGTGCAACTGAGCTCCAACATCTCTTATCAAAGCCAGAGACACACATTAGCACATTTACAAACACAGGATGTATAGTAGCTCCACGTGGAACTAATAAAAAGTAGGTGGAGGCACAGCACACTGCATTAGAGTTAGACTTCATATGGACACAACGTGCAGCATGTGATTATAATTCTTTACAGTGTGTAACAATATATTCCAGTGCAGCTTCTGTGGTGTGACACTTAGAAAATGAGGAAGAGATGATGACAATGCATTACAAACATTACTGCTGATCATTCCTGCCATTGTTTTCTGCTGAATGCTCGTCAGGAAAATGATCAGACAGATTTCACTGCAGGTATTAAAAACATGCAAATTATGAAGTTTGCAGTGAGGCATTGGAATTACACAACGTCCAAACTATTTGTGCCAGTGTTGTTACTCTACATTTATAAACAGATTCTATTTATTTTAACCTCTTCTATGGTACTGAGATCATGTCACGTTCAGGAAATTGAATTACTAGAAACTAGTTGAAGGTGAGCTGAGTCTTTACCCACTTTATATTTTCTCTGTCTCAGTGTGAACCAACCACTGTGGGAACCACAATCTGCACTCATACACCTGTGCACACACCTGTACACACCTGCAATGAGAATGTGCTGCCAGTTTCTCAACACACACACTCACACACATTCAGAGCTGTGCTTCATCAGAGTGTCATCCAGACATTACGTCTTCTTCTTCTTCAGCCTAACACAGTTTAATCTTTAGTCACTTAAGGTGTCACTGACACGGTGACAAGTATCGTCCCAATGTGTCTGCTTCTGTTCGTCTATAAATGGTTCAGTAATTCCTCTGAGGTCATCGCCGAGTGCTTTTCTTTTATAGTGTGGATTACAGATGTGTCGATGACATCTGCTGATGTGTGTTCACATCATCTGTGACAAAACTCTCAACTACGTCAGGTTAAGTTAGAGTTTATATTTGCGTACTTGTTAATCCCATGAACAAATGAGTTTATTTAAAGCAGCTGGTACATGAGTCTTTGTGTCATAAAAATGCCACATCCCAACCTCTGCCAGAGGCACTGTGTTTTCAGGTCGACTGTATGAACCTACATACGCACGTCTGTCCTATTCCTGTGAACACAGTATTTCGAGAACACATTGAGGAAAGTTTTTCAAATTTAGCACAAATTCCTGTTTGGGCTTGACGATGAACTGATTAGATGTTGGTGCTCAAAGGTCTCTGCCCTTACGAGAAAAAGATGTACATTTAAGTATACTATTTGTATACTTTTTTTTAAACTAAAAATGAGCAAGTATACTTTCAATATACTTTTTATGTACTTACCAGAGGTAAACTAAAAATTAGGCCAATTTAGTCCCAGGAAGTATTAAAATAGTATACTAGCAAATATACTAGAAGTACATAGAATCAAGTAAAGTAATTATTAAATATACCATTTTCGCTCAACCAGGCCACATCCCAGAAAAACCACAAGGAATTTTTATAACATCGAGCACAAATGTCCAGTGGGACTTATAGATGAACTGATCAGAATATGACTCTGGACAGACGCAGCTGAACTATGACTTCACTGGTTGACAGACACATTCAACAGTAATTCTAGATTCATCAAAAGTAACAGTTGTATTGTTTTTTTGTGTACTATACTATACTATACTATACTATATTATACTATTGTATTTATTCAATACTGTGTTTTTACAGTGTACAAAAACAAAGCTCAAAAATACACAGTTTGAAAATGAGCGGGACAGTGACTCTCGAGGACCAGGATTAAACTAAACCTTAACACAGAGAAGGAACTCACAGACACTCTGCGCTCAAATATTATCAGCTAATAAAGATGTGCCTTCACTTTCGAGTTGAGTTCAAATTGAATTTAAGTCCAACACTGTCTTTTTTCACCACAGTGAAAGGAAGAAAACCTTGAACCTCTCATGTATTACACACATTTGATTTACAGTGTTTGTAATTCTCTCAAATGTGTTCAAATACTGTTTAATTGTGAGGGAACTTACAGTAAGTAAAAAGACTGGGTTGGTTGGTTGCAATTTTGCATTTCAGATGACTGTGTCGGAGTGTGCCTGCCGCTACAACCTGCGTCTACTGACCAACCAATCAGAAAATCACATGAAATGCACTGATCGACGCCAGACATTTTATTGACTCCTAGCCCACGATTCAGAGGGTGTTACAATGGTACAGTTCAATGTCTGAGCTTTCAGACACTTAGACCAAAAGAAGAAGAAGAAGAAGAAGAAGATGAAACACTTTTAGTCCCACAGTAGGGAAATTTTGCATTTTAGACAGGCTTCCCCTTTGAGGCGCTAAAGGTCAGGGGTTTGTCTTGTCCAAGGACACCTCAGCATGTAGCCATGGGAGGACTGGGCATCAAACATGCCAACTCTCAGGTTGAAAGATGACTGCCCTACCAATTGCTGCATGCCACATGTTGGAAAGTGTGTCAAAAAGCCTGAGGCACTGGGAGACAGTGGAGAGGAAAAACTCCCTATAACGGAAGAAAACTCCAGCAGAACCAGGCTCAGGGTGGGCGGCCATCTGCCTCGATTGGTTGGGGTGAGTGAAAAGAAAGAGAATAAAAACATGCCACAAAACCACAACATCACCTGATGATTAGGACACTTTCTGTTCTCATCATCTCATCACCCTGTCTTCCTCTGTGGTGACGTGATGCGGATACTAAATGAACCGCAGTGAGCCGAGGTACACAGCGTTACACGAGACGCACACATATAAAAGGTTCATATAAAATTTACAAATCTGAGTTGACATCATTTTGCCTGGAGGCAGTTTATATGAGTCTTCTGAACACGTCTTCCATTCTGTCTGTGCTTTACTCCATCCATCCTTATTTTATTGAAGAACAAACCTGTGTCTCTGTCTTTTACATAAAATTCATTTATATCAATACATTTCTTATTTATTTATTTTATCATGTTCGGTTTTTCTCTCAGGTCTAAACATGGTGTTATCAGCGTTGCATTGAAACTTTATCAGTCCAGTCAGCTGGGGTCAAAAACACTCCCACACACACACGCACACACATACCGGGACATGTACAGACACATTCACTCTCTTACTGAGACACCAGCCAGTCCCAGATGTCCTCTCACGCTGTGTGTTTATTTCCTCAGCCTGCACAGGATGAACATGGGACACACACACACACACACACACACACACACACACACACACACACACACACACACACCCACACGCACACACCCCCACACACACACACGCACACACACACACACCTTCT
>OMLM01005338.1:7351-17609 GCA_900302695.1 Helostoma temminkii | reverse complement strand
TCTCCTTTAATTTAAAATCTTCATGAGTCTGAAGAGAGACTGTCAAGGGAGAGCAGCGATATTGTAAGAGCAACAAAGTTAGCAATGTCATTCTTTCATGAAATAACCATGAGTTTGTGGACTTCAGTTATAATGTTTATCGATAGCTCCCTAGCTGGAAGCAATGGAGGGTGAATTCCTTTAGGTGCAGGACTGCTTAAAATGATTAACTGATATAGAAAATGCAAAGAGTCAAAATTTCCTTGGGAAAGTTACTAAACCAGTGGTTCCAAACCTGTGGGCAGGGGTTACCACAAGGGGGGCGAGGCTTGCCTTAAAAATCCTCTTAGTAATTTTTATGCATTTATATAGCTCTTGGGTCTTTGTAGACATACACAAAGTGGATTAATAGCGCACTCCCTGCTTTTTTAACATTTTAATGGATCTGCATGGTTTGTAAGCCTGAAAATTTACAGACACATTTTGGGGACTTCAGGGACCTGTTTTTAACCCCCAGAAGAGGTATAATATGAGACTTTGAATGTGAATAATGCGTGTTAGCCCTGCTACAGTGCCAGCACAGATAGGTTTGTGAATAACTAGCAAGCAAGCGTAACATGTAGCCATATCCCATTAAAACTCAAATAATTGAATGTGGACTTGATTTAGCATCACTAAATTACTCATTTCCTGTGATCTGTCTGCCAATTTGCATTATAAACATTACATGCATCTAGTTTCTGGTCTGTCTTTGACTGTGGGTCACACACACACATACACACACACACACACACACACACACACACACACACACACACATCTGCACACAGCAGACAAGGGGATTGAGCCTGTGCATCAATCAAACTCAAACTGTAACAATGGAAGTATATTTCCAACATTTTATTTTTTAAATAATGTGTTGTTGCTAACATTGCTCCCTCTCCTCATTCCCTGTTAAACTTGCTCAACCATTTGGCCAAGGAGGAGGCTATACTGGTGTGTTTACTGGCACCAATGTTTGGAAGGGGTGTAAAAATAGTTTTACCTACAAAGATAGGCCCAGTAGAAAAAATATTCTTATGTGCGTGCTGATAAAGATTGGCATAGTAGTGGAACACTGCTGGGTGGCAAGGGCTCAACTCAGTGAAAAACCAGTAAGTAAAAGGGTGTCCATCTGGTGACTCTGTGGACTTGTGTACACTCACACAAATTTCAATTTGGCATCCATGTTACTTACCTGGTAAGACCCGTTATTTCATGTAGGTGATTAGACAGCTGAGTGAGCCTGGATTTCTTGGCTACCCTTACAAAAAAATAGTATACTTAAAGTTTATTTTATTAGTATACTTAAATATACTTTAAGTATACTTCTAGTATACCATTTTAATACTTATTGAGAATAAATTGGCCCACTTTTTAGTTTACTAAAAGTATACTTGTTCATTTTTAGTTTAAAAGAAGTATACAAATGGTGTACTTGAATATACTTCTTTTTTGTAAGGCTCTGCAGCTTAACCAGAGTAAATATTAAACAGATATTAGGCCAGATCATACTGCAGAGTGCCTGTTCTTTGCTTCGGTGAAGACTGTGGTGATTTTCTGATATTAGCACTAGAACTAGCAAACACTAGTGGATATAGATATAGATAGATGAGGCTGAACTACTCCACACTCAGGAGTTAGATAGAGTGTGCGAGTAGCTCAATCCTCTGCTCCTCCTGGCTACATGTTGAAGTGTCCTTGGGCAAGACACTCAGCCACAAGTTGTTCCCAGTGGGTCAGGCCAGCAGAGAGAGAGAGAGAGAAACAGAGAAGGGGGGGGGCAGTAGTGAGAGGGAGAGAGACTGTGTGCATTTCTGTATGTGTGTATGTGGATGAGTGAATGAGAGACAAATTGTTAAGTGCTTTGCGTGGTAAGGTAGAAGACAACTACATGAGTGCAGTCCATTTACTATTACCAGTGCATTCAGATGCACCTGACACAACGTAGATGTGTGGCTGCGTCAAGCCACTGAGTATTTACTTTTTGCTTGTGTGAAGATATGAATTTTAAGCAGCTTCCAAGATATGTTAGGTCACTCTTAAGGTACGGCAGGTTAGGGCTACAGAATGGTGTTGCCTGTCATGAGGTGCAGCAGATTTATGACTTCATGGCCATATACCGCTGTGGGTCCCAGTGATAGGTTACAACATAATTTATCATTTAAACTGGGCATCCATGTGAATGCTCAAGTTACATGTGGTACCTTAAACTGTGTACTTCTAACCGCAAAGCAAAATTCAGCATTGCTGATTAATACTGTAGCATATTTTGATAAATGACAAATTCTTTCATTTAACAGTTTACATACTCTAAGTTCCCTTTAGGAAACTTAAAAAAGAAAAAACATAGAGGTTCCAAGTTTCAGAAGGCAGATGTTATTTCATGTACATTTTGACCCTATGCAGGTAACCATAATCTACATGAATCAGTGAACATTTTCCACATGAGAAGAATCGCTGTGTTAGATGCATTAATGCAATCCTCTGAACACCTGCTGCAAAAAGTCAACACTTACAAAAACGCTTCAAATAGAATGAATGTATAAATGTTCGTTCATGTTCTACTAAACATTCACACCTGACAAACATCACTGGACTGTGAGGTTTTCACATTTTTAAATGTAAAAAAAACACACTATGTGCATAGACACAACTTCTGTCATTGCCTTGTCATGAGGAAAAGGGTGAGAGATAACCCTGGAGGATATAGTGGCTCTATGATGTGATTGTATGTGGATGGCAGCTCAGTTTTACAGAAACACGTTGCAATTCAGCCTTTATCAGCTCCATTTAATTTCAGCACTCATGAAAGACACATCAGATGCTATTTTGCAACTGTCCTGTAAATGTCCTCTTGGACGATAAGGCACCGGTGACATTTAAAAGCCATGACAGGCGCCTGTCATTTATGTGCAATCAGTGGAAAAACAAAAAAAAAAACTGGATTGGAAAAATTCAATTGTCACAAATTTGACATTCATTACTTGTAATCTCTTAAGTTTTAGTTCAGCTTAATTTCTCAGCGTGACTGATCTGTCAGGTATAGCAACATGGTTTCATCATGCCTGCAACAGAAATACTGTGTGATTTTTTTCATCAAAAGTTTCATCAAAAAACAACCAAAAAACAAAAAGTACACAATTAGATTCACATGGTGCAGCAGCATCTTTTTTAACATATTGGATTGTTCACTTTAACTAGTTCAATTTGTGCATGATGGGGACCACTCTGTATGTAACATTTGCTTTGAACATTGCCAGGAGTAACTGTTTGAGTGACAAGCATCCACCTCCTTTAATGTTGGAATCTCTTAAAAATCTTTCAACAGGCCAAATGAAAAATTGCCATTGAAACCATTGCTTTAATTCAGCAAAAGAAAATGTGAAAAGCACTATTGTCTGAGAGTCACAGGTGTGGAGTGATGTGTGAAGTTATCCCAAGAGGGTTTCCTTGAACTCATCAAAGCGCTTTCCATAGTCGCCTGCTCTCTAATTGGGCAATGCTGAGATGGATTACTAAAATGAGGCACAATGTACAGGTGTTTAATGAAAGTAATGGGGGGAAAACCCAGTCATTTTCCTTTTAGCCTTTTGTGTCTGGCCAAGCTTGTTCCAAGAAATGATAGCTCAGCATGTAATAGATAGTCTCGACATTGTGATGTTTTATTGTGAAAGTAATGCTCCTGTCTCCCTTTAGGGTGGCTCTGCCAACTGTGTCTGATATTGGGGAAATATTCAGTATGGTAATTACCCTCCTTGGTTGAGATAAGCCCTTGTACCTATTTTTTTTCTTGGTTAAATGTCTTCCATTGGGATAATTAGTAATCGTTAAGAGATAGGCAATTGGGCATTTATGCAATGTCACATGCACTATACCAGACAGCCAAACATTACTGTAAGTGGTGCATCATTAGCTGAGAGGTCAGCAGAATATTGCACTTCAAACTAGAGCTCCTCAAACAGTCCCACCAGTAAACAGTGACCATTCAGAGGAAAATACTGAGCAGTTCTGATGTTAATATATTTCTGATGTTATTATACAATATTTTTCTATAGTTGTTTGTGAACTGCATTTTAAAATTCATAGTCTAAACTGATGTCAATAACAGATCTTAATCACAGTATGCACGTGTGTATTCACCTACGTGTCCGGGTGTCATATTGAAATTAGTAATGATTATTCACATTATGGATGCTTCTTGCTTCTCTATGATCTGCCTGGTCAGATTGAGTCAGCAACTGTGCAGCTTTTGTGCTGTAGATGTTGTTTGTAGCTGTGTTTTTGGAAACAGCATCATGGTTCATTTAGTCATGTCTGTGGTGATTAATTTAAGTGCAGTTCCACCAGGGTCAGTAAACATTCCCCTGTACAACTTAATCATTAGCAAGACATTTTAACTGTGCTAGTTACACCATTAGAGATGGTACCGGGTGTAATTATGTTGGTACACTCACTGCAGTATACTTTTAGAAAGGTCACTTGACTGCAGTGATTACCACACTGAACTTTGTGTGAAGGGCAAGAGTTTCCATACTTACTAGACCAACCATATGCAGCATTAAATAAGAGGTGTTATTCTTGTACAGAAAATAAAAAGCAACACGTTAACACGCTTACCTAGAACAGACTTTTATAAATACACAATGTAATTTGAAGCATAATAGTTTATGAAAAAGAGCTTCCCTGCTTGTAGAATAATATAACTCATTTATGTCTTTTCGTTATCCCACCATTAACATTGTAATGAAGGGATGAAGGTTAAGGTTAATTGGAAGTAAAGTGTCTACATCAATATCTGCCAGGAGGAAATAGCTTTAGAGCGAAGTACCTCACCTTGTGCACTGGATCATATGCTGCCTCATTATGTGATGATTTAGTCAAGACGCTGGCAAGAGCAAAGAGAGGAAGGAAATATTTCAGATGCACTGAAACATGCAAAGGACTCAATCATGTGAGACAAAAGGCATAATTGTTAATGTAAGTTCACTAAGAGTTGCAGGCTATATACACCATTTTCCCGCACATACTGTACCTCTTAGCATTTTTCTATGGAGGCACAGTTCTAGGTAAAGTGCCACTTGAAAATCACTTCTAACTTTCTCACAAATAGCACTAAAATTGAGGTTCTGAAACTATTTGCATGTGATATTGTTGCAAATGGAGTGCAAGTGCTCCAGGGAGATTCTATGGGACCTGAGGGAGTCTGCCCTGGGATCTGTGTAGTTGCTGCAATGTTATGATCTAAACTATTGCCCACAGCAATTCTGTATCTCACCACTGCCCCTTCTCATCACCCTCTCCTGGCAGAGAGGACCAGAGGGCCTGTACATGCTTGTTTCTTGATAGTGTGTGTGTGTGTGTAGTTTGAATGCAGACCAGTGAGTGTGAAGAAGGGTCTACATGTCATAGTCAGCGCTGTAAGGGGCCCTATGTGTTCATTCAGTCAGCATAAAACACCAGCAAGTGGGCGTGCCCTTGAGAGCCCAAGGGGACAGAGAAATCTAAATCCATTCAATAAAAATGGTACAGATAAGACACCCGAGCTACTGCGGCTGAAATGCAAGCAAAGCAGGAGCCGTTTGATCCTGCCAGCTCTCCTGAGGTCATGAAGACCTTGGTGGTAAAGCTTTAATTTGGAGTAAAGGAAGAGGGAAGCGATTTAGGTGCCTCAGGGGGTGAAGGGCTGTGTGTGGGAAGAAAGTTCTGGTTGAAAGGCCTATTTTGTTTAACCATTATAAAATTGGTGTTAAAATGCCCACCCAGTGTCACTGAAACACTGGTGAGATCAGTGTTTGCCTTTTTATCCTTTAACTGTGATCCTTTATGAGATCTCCTCAACACAGATTAGATAAACTAAAAAAAAGATTCACTCAGTGTAAAGAGGCCAAAAGGCCAAAACTGCAACACATTGGTTACAATATCTGAAACTCACTGCTGAGTAATAAGAGAAGCATTTTCTTTGTTTCTATTAATAAGCAATAGTGGATGGGGTGGCTAACCGTGGTTCTGGAGAGCCACAGTCCTGCTTGTTTTCCAACTGTAGTAGCAATGTAGCAATGACAAACTCAAGAAAAGGATAAGCATTTCTTAAGGCCATAAATTATAGTAAAAATAGCAATAGTGTTAGGATTTTACTAAATAAAAATGTGTACAGTATGTTAGGTGTAATTTATGTTTATTATATTGTCATTCAGCACTGTGCACCAAGTAGGGCTGAGCTCCAACTGCAGCTATAGCCACTTGCTGTAGCCATGATGCCGGTGGGCAGGTCCTTGGCTACAACTGACTATAGCCACAGCCACTTGCTGCAACCACGATGGCTGTAGCCACAGCCACTTAATGTGGCTTGCCCGTATCTAGAAATGGCTGTAGCTACAGCCACATGTGGTTGTGCAAACTCCTAAATTAAAATATTGCTATAACTTTTCAGTAAGTGTGCCAGAAGCAATTTCCCTCAAAATTAGACCAACATGTGTAGTGGTGCAGAGTGGAGAGACTCTAACACAAGCACTGACTTGATGTCGGCGATCAGTTCAAGTTGGAACCGTGTCACAGCTGGTCTCAGTGGAAAGTAGTTGTGGCTACAGCTCTTGGTGTGGCCAGAAGATACTTCTACATCAACCTGCATTTTTTAGCTCGCAGGAACACAGCGATCGCCAGAGTTTAAACATTAGCCAAGCTACAAATTAGTAGAAATTAAAAATAATGAATTAACAAATTAATTATTTCTTACATTATTACAGTTGTAGAGATAATAAGTAGCAATTGCGTTGTCATGTTACAGACGGGCTTCAGACCCAAAAAATACAACTAGAGGTGAAGCAAGTAAAGGAATCATGTTCATAAAAAAACATTACGATACAATAACGATGCATGACCACATGCATAATATAGGTACACAACTTTTTTAAATCAAATTTTAGAACACATTACAAAATGAACCACTGTCTGCCACTAATCTTACAGTCACAAGTCGATACAGTATTTTTGAGAATCAATTCAGGATGATGCAATGCACTGACTGATCAGCTGGAGATTAGAATAGAATGATTTTTCCCTTTATTAGTGATGACCAGTGATCAGCCAATCAGTCTGAGATATTCTGTGCCAGTCATATACACTTATGATGGTTCACGTTGTGCACCACAACACAGTGGATCAGTAATAATTTCCAGTCCTCACCTTATGGCGTTGTTCTCATGCTTTGCTCTCCCACTCAAAGTTATCATTTTGGTTTGGGCTTAGCCGTGCTTCAGGGATGTCCAGTAACCTGGAGCCTTTACTTTGTATAATGTTAAATGTAATGTAAAACTTTGAATTTGGTTATATCCATGGGCTCCAGACTTCAAGATATAACTGACTGCAAAGGATTTTCATCCAAGCATTAAAAATAATTTTTATATCATGCCATTTTGCCCAAACAGTCCTGAAATGGAAGGGCTCTACTTAAAGTGGTAAATGTTATATTTCTGTGAAACCGCTTAACATAAAGCTGAAAGTCCACACTTAGTGGTGGTGGTGGTGTATAAAGGTAAAATCATAAAAACTCTGCTATAGTATTTACCCCTTTCCTGATTTCTCATTTATTAGCATATTTGTTGCAGATAAAATATTTAGATCATCAAGCTAATTTTAGTATTACACAAAGATAACCCAGGTTATTACAAAATACAGTTTTTAAATTATGATTTCATTTATTAAGGGAAAATGTTTTTCAAAACCTTCTTGGCCCCCTATTCCTAATAACTGGCAACAACTGCAATCAAGGGTTTGCAATGAATGACAATAAGTCTTTCATATCGCTGTGGAGGAATTTTGGCCCACTCTTCCTTGCACAATAGTTTTAATTCAGCCACACTGAAGAGTTTTCGAGCACGAATGGCCTGTTTAAGGTCATGCCACAGCATCTCAGTGGGATTTAAGTCAGGACTCTGACTAGGCCACTCGAAAACCTTAATTTCCATTCAGAGGCGGACTTGCTGGTGTGTTTTGGATCTTTGTCGTGCTACATAACCCAAGTGCACTTGAGCTTGAGGTCACAAACTAATGGCCAGACATTCTCCTTTATGATTTTCTGGTGAAGCGCAGCATTCATGGTTCAATTATGGCAAATATTTGAGGTCCTGAAGCTGCAAAGCAGCCCCAGACATCACACTACCACCACCATGCTTAACTGTTGAAATGATGTTCTTTTTACGGAATGCTGTGTTAGTTTTAGACCAGATGAGAACGGGAATGAACACTGGATTAAGTCTTATGCTTCCGAAGTAAACCAGGACCTGCAGCCTTTTGATTGAAGAACACAGATCACTGTACATAGAAATGTACAGTGATCTGTGAATATACACATGTATCTACTTCCACACGTGCACAGTCACACACACACATGCGCACAGGAAATAATGGATTTGCTGCTGAAACATAAATAAACGACTGGCCTTTGATACTGTTGTAGCTGTCAGAAGCTAGGCGGCATCATTGATGCAATGGAGAGAAATCCTAGCAGTTTTATTTGTTGTGGAGTTGTTGACAGCATAAGCCACAGAAATTAATTTATTTCATCACAGAACGGGTCTAACCAAGTGCACAGCTGCCACCAGTTACTGTGTTTCATCACATCCCTGTGAACAGGACATCACTTCAGGCAACACAGTTCACTTAATTGAAACACTTGTAAACGGAACGGTGAAGAAAATAGAAGAACTCTACTCCTAAATGTCATTTCATCCACTGAAGTCCGGTACAGTACAATGAGTTTGTCAGACTAAGAAAATCAATTTGAACTCAGTTTTATACTCACACATAGACATTTCTACACAAAAGTGTAGCCCACTTGCTCTCAGACCTTCTCCGTGACACTGTTGGGCATTCTGGTAGAAGGGTAATCTGAGCCATTAAATCATTATTGAAAGAGCAAGTAAGAGGCAGATACGCTGGAAGGGTTGCAGGACACTGAAGGCATGTTTTGTTGTATTACACATTGGAGCTCTACAGGCCATTTCTGCAATCAATAGTTGGCTTAGAAACCAGAGGGGTAAAGTTTTGATCTTTGAGATAACAGCCAAATGAACTGCTTTTATAACAATTATAACATTATTCTATATCATATGAAATGGTGTTAGTGTTTTCATTACTGCAGGTAGTAACAAGTTCACTTATTGTAAAGATCAGATCAAGGTTCAAGGTACAGATACACACACAAACAATGTTGATTGCATTTGTGAGTAAACACATTGTATCCCTTTTTTTGACCGTAATAAATGGAGTTTGGATGCTAGGATAATATTTTTCAAGTTGCACCGCTGCCAGGTAACCTTGGCTGATTTCAACTGTGTACGCTGAACAATCTCTAGAGAACCAGATACAAAAATTCAATATAGTTGCTTGTTGCACATAACAGGAGATGGTCCGTATGAAATGTGTTCTCACTTGAGGAAACAGTCTGTTTGGTTTTGGTGAGGGGTTGTGCCTGGGTAAAGCATGCAGGAGGCATGATGTGACACAACAAAGAAATCTGCCACGGAAATCAAATGTGTTTTGTTTACAGCACATTTTAGTAGAGCCATTAGCAATATTAGAAATCAGGCATTACATATATAACCCCCAGTTTCCTATAGGAGAGAATTGCAAAACAGCAGCAAAAAGTATGATACTCATGTAATGTTACAGAAGTTTAGGGTTGCAGTGCATGTCTGAAAATAGCTTTAGTTTCCATTTATAGAAAAAATAAGATAGATCTGCTTTCGTTCTTTCATTTCCTTCCTGCTGCCTGTATAGTGCCCACTGCAGTGTGCGATAGTCACAGTAACAGTGCAAAGCCTGCACTTGTATAATTAAATTTCTTGGCTTGTGCTTACAATGTTTGCATAGTGGTGCCACTGCAGTTGAGTGTTAGTTAAGAATACTCTGAGATATAGAAACATTTTTCCTTAAATAATCGCTTGTAGGGCTGCATGATTTGGTGAAAAAGTCATATTGCAAGTTTAATGAATAATATTTCATGTGATTGTGATTGTGATAAATAAAGGAAATGTTGAAATGAACTTGTGCTAATAAACTCTTTGTAAAAATACAATTTCAGTATAGTTAAATCAGTAGTGCGGACTCAAACATATCAAACAGCGCGCACAGCCCCGCCCACATCTGACTCTGGATCGGTGGATAATACTGGAAGGAAGGCTAAAGTCAAATGAATCAAGTATGGCCGTTGTAGCAACTGGACTTCTGTGACAACATT
>OMLM01005332.1:3402-34697 GCA_900302695.1 Helostoma temminkii | reverse complement strand
GGCAATAGCCTTTATACCCACCCAGTGGCTCCCATCCATCGGCACCGCCAGCAGCTTACCCAAGAAAGCTGGAGAACTGGTGTTACTTGTAGGATAAGTGTCAGTGGCTTCAGTGGCTTCTGTCCTTATTTTCTTCTCTGGTCTGAGGTTTTCTGCTGCAGACTCCCTTTTTCTGTCTAAAGCAGTATCTACCTGCATTTCCACAGTTAGCAGCAGGCACACAAACACTACTAGTCTCCTCATTGTTTTTTGCTGTAACTACAGCTCACTGTTTCAAAACTGCAAGGCAAAGAAAGAGTAACAATGGACTGAGGAAACCTCCCTTGCTCTTCGCTATATGTGATTATGTAAACTCCTCCCTTCAGGCTACTTTCACAGCCTGTGGGTTGTTGAAAGTCCTCTGTGAATTAGCAAAGTTGTGTTTGTCATCACAGCTAGCAGTTATAGGTTGGGCCTGTCACAGATTTCTGGACATCATAATTTATTACCATCCATACAATAAAGACAGCCAGTCACAGTTGCCATTATTCCCCTCTTCAGTTAGTAATCAGTAACATCTAAGTCAAAGTTAAATGCTTTTGTGCATCGCATTTTGTGATACATACACCTAGCCATGCCTTTTATAATGGGAAGGTAATAATCACTAATAAAAAGTTTATTTAGACATTGGTTGTATAATATAACACGCAAGTCAATCAGTCCTGTTTCATTATATTTTTAATTCAGTTAAAGGTAAGACAGTGGAGTGAGAGACAGACGCAGATTACCAACCAGTTATTTTAACATTTCACTGATCTATTTCATCTTTTGGGCCTTTTTATGCAATGGGGTCTCATGTCAAAAATCTAAACCCTTGTTTTATTCTATGTGCACCTTTATCAGTAGATACTGCAGAGCCTAGTTAATATTTGCACAACAATGTATGCTGGTTGGGGCCACTACAGTTAAAGGATGAGTGACAGTGGCAAGAAATTATAAGTAAACTATTTCCAGTTTCTGGTTTACTGCATAAAATGGTCATGGAATGTGATCTTCAGTAAAGTCACAAATATCAAACAAAATGTCATAATCTTTATTAAACACACCCAGAGTATAGGTGGAAAAAGTAAGTCAAAGTGTTAATAACTCGTCAAACCACCTCTGGTCACAATAACCTCAACCAAACACTCCCTGTAGCTGTGGATTAGACCTGCACAATGCTCAGGAGGAATTCTGGACCTTTCTTCTACGCAGAACTGCTTCAGTTGAAACTATTTTAGGTTAAGTTACATACTTACTAAAATTGAGAGTAAGTAGCAGAGTAGGAGATGTAGATGCAATAAAGTGCTGAACTGCACATAGCTATAGTCACCAGTTAAACCGTATATTACAAACATTTATCTTAGTATCACCTTTACGTACCTCTCCCAATGGCAGATCCAGATTCAGAATAGGACAAATAAGGGATTGATAAAATGACTTTAATACTAATAAAGCTGGACAAAAACTTTCAGAAAAGGTGAGCAATGTCACAAACTAAATATCACTCCATATGGAGGAGAAAAGTTAAAACAGAGAAAGAGATAGAAAGCTAAACAAGACTTGAGTGTAAACTCAAACTGAATTAATTGAACTAGGGAAAACTAACAACAGGACAAAAGAGGCAAAACATAAACACATAAAGACACATTTTGGGGGTGCCAGGTACCGTTTTTTTAACAGGTATATTATGACTCCTTTAAGAAATGAAGGTCAGCGAATCAGAAAAATCTCAGTAACTTTGAATGTACCCCCAAGTGCAGTCACATACACCTCTGCTTTTATGTTTGAACTGTCACAAAGAAACAAAGAAACATGGAATGGAAATTAGATCAGTGGAAAATTGTCCTTTGTTCTGACGAGTACAATTTAGAGATTTTTATTTCAAACTGTCATGTCTTTGTTAGACATAGAGAGGGTGAACTGACAGTTCCTGAATACCATACAACTACTCTACTGTGCACCTTGTTTTATTCGTCTTTGAATTTTCATTATTCTTAGTGAGAGATGTTGCATGTTGCATGTTTTATTTTTGTGCTGGCTTTCTTCTTTTCTTTGACAAAGTTATTTCCTTTTATAAAGTAATTACACACTTGGATTAATAAAGTTCTTTGAACATTGAACGTGCCTAAAAGTAGTGATACAGTAGGAGAGACTCAACAAATGTAATACAATGTAGAGTGCACAATGTTTCTATTTGTTTTTTTAATTTAAAGTCACCTGCATCTGCAGTGGTGTGGATAATTTGTCCTTTGTCCAAAATCAACTTCACTTGCTGCCTAATATATCTCATCCACTAACAACCATGATAAATGCAAAACTAAAGCAAACGCAGTCTTGTACAACACTGCCTGTAGTGTTCAGCTTTAGTTTAAACCTATATCATGGCCTATATGAATAAATATACTACAGCCACCTCTCAGTATACTACACAATAATTCCTCAGCAACTGCAGCTGCAGCTGTTGTTCTTGTTGTTGTTATACAACATTCAGCCTTATGGTATTTTAAACATTAAATGGTTGTGTTACGGATGATTCCAGATGATTCCAATGAGCTTCCAGTTGGAGGCGGTGGCGGCCATTTTGGTTTCAGATCAGTAGAAGAAGAAGAACCGACTAACGTCCTATTCCGCTGCGCGAGCATCCTCAAGTAGGTCCTCGCGCTCACCCAAACGCACCCTTCCCCCCGAGTTGACTTAGCGCGAGCCATTATGTTTACAAGTAAGCGCCCCGCTGTTTGTGTTAGCCGTTGTTGTAGTTTTAGCACCAACACTAGATGTCGAGTAAAATCTCAAACTGTGAACGATCTGAGTCGAAGTAAGTTTTAAGATCTCAGTAGCCGAGTTTTACTACTGAGTGACGATCAGCTAACATGAGCTAAACGGTTTTGTGGACGGTTTCAAATGTAACCTGTCTAGCAAGTGTTTTGTAACCCGGATTGTCAGTTTTAGCTAGCGTTATCGTTATTGTTAACCCTTCAGACCAACACGGGTCCATGGATTCAGGTTCACTTTTCAATGTCATCTGGGTTTTGATTCATTGAACGTTAGTTGGGAGATTTTAACTGAAAAACAGTGTTAAAGCCAGGTCTTCCATCAGAACCAGTTGTGGAGCTACTGTGTTGTTTGGAAGCCCTATAAAAGCCAGGTTGTGTTTAATGTTAGCTACATGATGCTGCATGATGGTGGTTGTATACAGCAGAGGGTGTTCGAAGAGGTATCAGTGGTTTATAACACAGCACGTCTGTAGGAAGAGTATTTCACTGTAGTACTGCCTGTTTTCTGGGGCTCAGTGGGATCAAAACACAATACAGTTTGCTCCTATTTGTACTTTGTTGTGCTTCAACATGTGTTGTGAAAACAGTCCCTGCCATATAGCCAGAGACAATCAAATGTTTATCATCTCACAAGTGGCATCAAATAGAAACAGAAGCACGATCATATTCCTGATACTGTACTGTGGTTTTCCTTTCCAGTGTTTTAATTAACTGTCCTTAATGTGGTTTGTCGAACTGCAGGATTGGTACTGACATCAGGTCTGAGGCAGATGGCTTGGACTCATTCACCCATTCATTGAGCATAAGAGTAGAATACTACAGGTAAGAGCACACAAACTTTCTATGACGTTTCCTCACATACAATAATCACTATCCTCAGTAAGATACATACCAGTCTATGTTACTCAGAATCACTGGTGCTTTGTCATAGGTCACTTGAGTATTGTCTGAAGTGGAAGAGTCCCATGTATCCCAAACGCTCCTCCAGACCACCAAAGGCCTCCAAGAAGAGCCCAGAGAGAAGCCCAAGCCCAGATGAAGAAGTAATCCATCGCAAGCTGAGGGGTAAGAGACAGAGGACAGGGCTGAGGAGGACCAAATCTAACGATGCGGATGACCGTGACATCATCGACGTCATCAACAGCACAAATGAAACAGAGCATGTGGCCGAGGAGGACAAGATGACATTTGTAGAAGTGACTGATAAAGGAGTGGATGAGTCAGATGAAGACTCTGTTGCCAGCAGTGTAGCTTCTGGTCCCTCCCTCTCGTATCACGCCAGACCCTCACAGGACCGGTGCTCAGCCTGTCAGAAGCTCTATCAGAAGGCAGTGAGGATGAAAGCACCAATCAAAAACAAACTTTTAGACAATGGTGAGTGCACTGATTCCTTGTATCTGCAATGAGATTAAAATGTTACATCTGTGTGACAAAATGTAGCCACTGCTACAACGTATGCAGAAAATAATAGACCATCATATTGACAAACAAGCCATAAAACTGTTCTATCAAAGTTTCTGTAAACACAAAATACAAATTGATTTGCTTCTTCCTGGATATGCTGAAGGTAATTACTAAGGATAATAGGATTACAATAGAAGACCAGGTTATGCTGGAAAAGAAACATAACACCTTAACATAAAAAAACAAATTCAGGATTCAGTCAGTTTTACACGATGTGAAGTATAAAGGGATGGTTGTTCTCGCCCTTTTAAAAAGTCATATTTTTCATAATAGTAACGGAAAATAGTAAAAGTATAGAAAATGTCTGAAGTGTGTTTTGGATCTTTTGCTAGCTGAGCTATGTATTTTCTGCACATGTTTTCTG
This sequence comes from Helostoma temminkii, assembly GCA_900302695.1. Taxonomy (NCBI): domain Eukaryota; kingdom Metazoa; phylum Chordata; class Actinopteri; order Anabantiformes; family Helostomatidae; genus Helostoma; species Helostoma temminkii. The sequence continues at coordinate 30,074 of OMLM01005332.1, read as the reverse complement.
CCCAGCAGTTTCTAATAAATCACACATTTCACCTAAATACAATACTATAAATTATGGATTTCAAGTTTGTTGATTTATAAGCTAAGTGTTGTGACACAGCAGCTTCTCTTTCTGGTTCATTCTTCAGATCCCAAGTCCCTGACATGTGACCAGTGGGTCCTCATCAAAAAGTGGAGACCAAGAAGGCTGCCTAGTGCCAGAGGGTAAGTAGCTGTCCTTACTGGCTTTAGGTATAGGTATAATGCCAGTTATAACCGCACCTCTCTCGTTTGTCAGGAAGCTTTTGATCCATGTACAGTTGATCGAGAAAAGACTCAGGAGCATAAAAACTGTGAAGCGGCGTCATGAGTATGTGGAGAAGTCATCAGCCTGCTGTAGGCCCCACATTTTCCTTCAGAGGTGATGTATTTGTACCGATGTCTTACATTTCCTACAGCGACAAGTCAACTTATTATTGTCAAATGTGACTAGTATGTGGTGTTTTTATGCCAGGAACCTCAGGAGCTGTGTCAAAGTGCCAGTGAAACACGAGAGGAAGATGAACAAGAGGAGGAAGAGAACAAGAGATGATTCCCGGTGTTCTCGCGTTGCTAAGCAGCAGCGTCTCCACAGCAACACCCGCCACCAGCACATCAGCAGTACTGAGAACAGCAGTTCTCCAGCCACCGCTCACAGCAGCGTGAGTGGTTTAGAGGACAGTAGTAATCAAGAAATCAACAATCAGACAGATGCTGATCTGACTGTTGAGTTGCATTCCTCCTCTGTCACCATGGAAACCAAAAGCTCAAGAGTGCTCCCGCTCAAGAAGAGGATATCAAAAACGGCGCAGGGATTCAGAGACTTGCTTGCCCAGCTGCGCAGCAACAGCAGCATGATTGTCAGAGAAACACGTTAGAGGGACGACTCCATCTTTTTTTATTTTAATAGCTACAATGTTAAGTTTTCAAGTGCCCTTGTAGCTTTTTACTTGTGTTATAATGAATTGATTTCAGTGTTGTCCTTTTCGAATATCAGTTTTTACATAATTGCTTCATTTCATTGATTCAATTAACTCCTACTGTTGCAGTTCCACATACTATTTATTTCTTCCTAAATTTCATTCAGTTGCATGACTGTTAATAAATGTGTTATATTTTTTACATTCATGCTGCGCATTCATATGATTGTCTGATTTTAGTTGTATGTGCGTGAACACTCTGAGTATAATTATCCAGATCAAACTATACTTGTGTCCCACGGGGTTCTCACACATCCTGTAAAGACAGAAACCTTTTCTCTCATCCTGGGAAACTAGAAAATGAGAGAAATAGCAACAAGTGTTTCCTTCCTTTGTTGTTCTTTTGCTGAGGGCAACTGAACGTGATGAGGTTAGAGTGAGTGTAGTTGTAGTGTAGTTAGTGTAAATGCAACTCCAGCTGCTCATAGTATAACCTAGAAGACATAATCTACACTAAAAAACTTTTGGTGTGATGCTGTCTTGTTTTCCAGAAAGAAGCAGATAGATATTTCAATATAGGGAAGACAATAGAATTTAATACCTTTCATGTACATATACTCGCAAAATTCAACAAAACAAAAATAAGTAAAATCAACATTATCAATGATTTAGGTCTCACAATTATAAAACTGTAAATATTATGTTTTTTTAGAAAAGATATCTTGTCTGGAAAGAGAAAATGCAGTGAGATTTCCTTTATATTGTTTTCACAGATTTATTTATTAGTTTATTTAGGATGACTAACATCACCTCACGACAGGTAGCAGATAGTCCACATGGTGGCGCCAGTTCTTTTCATACAAGTCATCATTTTGTCCAAATATATGTTTACATATATAAGGAAGTTGATTGTGGTTTCCAGTGGTTCTGTGGGTGCTTGCACACGATGCCAACACCACATGTACAAAAAGCGCAAACAAACTCAGCATATTCACTACAAATAGTACAAAGATGCTGGGTGAAGGAAATACGTGCTTTTTATTGATGTGTCCATTGTTACTGACACATAATGATAGAGTCATGACTGCAGTCACACAAGCCTGTGTTACTCACTTTGTCCCGTCTCAGCAGGAAAACACAGGTGTCATTAATAACATTAGCAACCATATGGTGTCACGATGAGTCAGTGTACACACAAACCAGAACCCTGGGTCTCGTGCATGTAGATGAAATGCAGCCTTTAATTAATATCACTATGTACATCTGTGTGTTTCCTGTTAAATGTCAACGTAAAATCAGAGCGAGCACCTTTTCAAGCATCATCTTACTGAGGATAAAACAGGAACACAACAGTCAGCATTCCACATTCACTTTACTCAGCAGTGTTATTTCTGAGATTTTTGTGCTGATAACAGTGGATGTGGAGGAAGGGGTGGGAAAACCGAGAAAAAGATAAGGACGTTTTGAAGGTTTGACACTGTTGTTGGTGGGTGTTACTGTTTATTTATGGGATTAACCAATGGGGATTTGAGGATGGGATTTACAGTCAAAATTGTTAGTGTCAAGAAGCCAGGAAATGTGTCTACTGACACTCTGCATCACACACACGGATGTGAGACATGCCGTTATTATAGTCGATGAATACGGTGATAAAACTTTAATGATGATAAAGCAACTGAACTTCAAAACTAAATTGTTATTCTATCTGATGTGTCTGCATATCAGTCTTCTTAAACACTATTAGTTTTTCACTTCCTGATCGATTGAGCTTAAAAAATGGATGTGTAAGTTTTGATTACATCAGAATAAATTCATGATGGAATAAAGAAATAGAATTATTAACTGGTAAATGCAGTGTTTAACGTTTTAGTTTTATAATGCATCGTGTAAAACAAGCTGTCATAACTAAATTAGTTTAGTCTAATAACTAATAATTATACATGTAATTATTCCAGTACCACACTCCAGGTTTCACAGTGGAAGACTCTGGTTGTGTTGCAACAACACATCAAAGGACTAATATCACAAACGCACACTTGAGGTTCATTGACAGTGAAAGAACAGTGCAGATACAACACAGCAGAGGAGGGCTGATAATCATCTCGTGTTCCCTATCAAGATATCACACTTCTTGTGCACATCAGCCTGCACACATCACTATTATGTGAATCACATTAAGTTGGTGACGCAAACAGGACAAGTATATTCACAGAGAACATGGGGGACATGGAGTTTGGAGAGATAGAGACAGATTACACATTGTCTGATACTCATGTGCACTCTTTACCAGTGCCAATAGGTCCTGCTTATCAAGAGCCAGGGGTCTCAGGGCCAAAACAATTCAAGCAGCGCACACATACAACACAGTATCCTGTGATAGAACCACTATCAGCACCTGACACCTCGAAAACAGGAAAAACGTTTCAGCAGGAACACAGATGTGTTGGAGTGTTTAGGGGAGGAGCATGAACGCAATATATAACCCCTCTAGACAGAAGGCTCAACTTCACTCCGCTAAGAAAGTAGAGGGACTGTCTCGTCATGTCGTACTATGAGGTAAGGATGGTCTAGTCAAGCGTGGGAGCTTTTGTACAAATTCACAGATTTGTGTGTGTGTTTTGCTTGTTTTTCTATGCACCCTACTTATCACCATCTATCTTTCTGTCTCCAGCATATCCTCTTTACTGATGATGACTTCAATGACACAAGCTCAGGTTCTGGTTCTGGGGACATTGGAGTGGATCTGGAGGAGCCCTGTGAGGTGGAGCATGTGATGACCACTGAGCTTCAGCAGATCTTCTTACCAGTGGTCTACGCTCTCATCTTCATCTTGGGCATCACTGGAAATGGGCTTGTGGTCATAGTGCTGGGCTGCCAGCGCAGGTGAGAGGAAGGATGGTAGAGTTTCTGACCTTGAGAGGTTTTATTTATTTATTATTTATTTATAGGGCATTAAAAATAATCGGATTTGTGATCTTGTATTTATCAAACAGGTCAAAGTGCAGCCTCACAGACCGCTATCGCCTCCATCTCTCAGCTGCTGATCTCCTCTTTGTTCTGGCGCTGCCCTTCTGGGCCGTGAACGCAGCCCTGTCTGACTGGCGCTTCGGTGCGGCAACCTGCATCAGTGTGCATGTGATCTACACAGTCAACCTGTACGGCAGCGTGCTCATCCTGGCATTCATCAGCCTGGACCGATACCTGGCAGTGGTCCGAGCTACAGACACCAACACCGGTGGACTAAGGCAGCTGTTGGCACACAGGCTGGTGTATGTAGGTGAGTGTGAAAGATTGATACCGTTCTCTCACTCTCTTGTCTTCTCTGCTCTTGTCTTCTCTTCTCTTGTCTTCTCTTCTCTGCTTACTACTGCAGCCCCCTCATTGCAATTCTTTTTATCTCTTGCCCCTCAGGTGCCTGGTTGCCTGCCGGCCTGCTGGCAGTGCCTGACTTGATATTTGCCAGGACCCAGGAAGGAGCAGAAGGAGTCACTCTTTGCGAGCGATTCTACCCAGAAGACAATGCACCTCTCTGGGTTGCAGTCTTCCATCTCCAGCTGGTCTTAGTGGGTCTGGTGATACCCGGCCTCGTCCTGCTGGTGTGTTACTGCATCATTGTGACCAGGCTGACCCGGGGCCCTCTGGGTGGGCAGAGGCAGAAACGACGAGCGGTCAGGACCACCATCGCTTTGGTGCTCTGCTTCTTTGTGTGCTGGCTGCCCTACGGAGCGGGCATCTCTGTGGATGCTCTTCTACGTCTGGAGGTCCTGCCCCGCAGCTGCAGACTGGAGGCAGTTCTCGGTGTGTGGCTGGCAGTGGCTGAGCCCATGGCATTCGCACACTGCTGCCTGAACCCGCTGCTGTACGCCTTCCTAGGGGCTGGGTTCAAGAGTTCAGCCCGCAGAGCTCTCACCCTGAGCCGAGCGTCCAGTTTGAAGATTTTACCAAGAAGACGCACAGGGGCCTCCACGACCACAGAGTCTGAGTCCTCAAGTTTACATTCCAGCTAATGATTTCTTGTGCTGTATATTTGTGTACATTTGTATATATTGTGTATTTGCGTGTGTATGTAAGGACATACCTGAGAACAAAAGTGGCAGTCTGCTGGTCCATGACTTGTCTTCTGTGTGGGGTTTTCTCTTGTAAATATTTTAAGCAATAGTGCAATTTGTTTTTTTTGTACATGTTTTTAATAAAGCAAGCAAACAACCAAATTATATGAAAGTGGTTTTTATTATGAGAACATATATTTTCCTGAGTGAAACACTAGTAATTCCTGCCCTGCACATTAATCAGTCAACCCTCACCAGGTTTCATTCTCAGACATATGCCAATACAACCCAACTAAACTAATAAGTTTTCAAACATCCCAGCTAATGAGGTTGATCACTTTATTATTATCTATAAAAAAAGTGCATTCAGAAGACCAAGAAGCCTGAATCAAAAGTCTTACACATTTTTGAGTGCCAACATTGTCAAAGTCAGTGTATATTGGAAAAAGCTGCAGTTAGTTTAGTTCATGTTTAGTGTTGCTGTGAGGAAAGTTGTTGATTCACTTCACACAGATTAAAGAGTGGAACCAGTTATATAATAATAACCACTATTCATTCATTCATCGCCACTGAAGCAGCTGCCATCTGAATTTACTCATCCAAAACATCAGCACAGTAAAGTTCTATCAAAACTGAAACTGCTTTGTTAAAAATGGGAAGTGTGATGTACCAGGTGTAGCTGACTCAACCGTGCGAATTTGTGCGTGTGAGCGCGTCAGGTTTTTGGGTGTGCAGATTAGATTTATGTTAATGATATAAACAGTTTGCTTCTTCTTCGTGAGAGAGCAGGGAGCACAAAGGGTTCAGGAGGTCCATTTTTCCAGCACTATAACGCACATACAGTCACACAAGTGCTTCCCACATGCCTCCTTCCACTTGGAAGTGAGACAAACAGAAGCTGGAAGTTTACTGTGTCTCGTTTCCTGGAGGAGAGGGGATGAGGATGAAGAGGAGAGTTGTGAGAAAAACGAAATGGTAGAACACAGTAAAGTCCATTCAGTGAAGAAATGACTGTGAGGATGGAATAACAGTGGATTAATGTAACTGTAATTAAGTAATGCTGTAGAGAGACGTAAGAAAAATGTACCTGATAAAATAGGTCTGGCCGTCTTGGTCTCTCTCTCTCTCCCTCTCTCTCTCTCTCTCTCATTGATACATTGACACATTCACACAGACACACAATTCGCTTCTATTTATAGTGTATTCAAAACAGGAAAGACTTCCTGCTGCTCATTTTAGGAAAAACAAGCAGCTAAAACAATCAAACGCTCGAGCACAGAGAACCCCTATGAAGTACATCATTTTAACAACATGAAGGAAACACTGAAGGAAAATCACAGCTTTGACACTACTTCATGAATAAACAGGAATAATAGTGATGTGTAAACACAAAGTAAAAATGAGCAAAAACTTGTGTGGTATCAGATTTTAACAAGGAAGCACATCATTTACCGTGATATTATGATGATGTTCAGTAATACAGTTTTTTTCCTCACAAAATGGCAAAAGTGACATTCTTTTAAGCTGTACTTTGTGTTTATTAGCAAATATTAGCATGCTGAACTAACATGGTGAACACTGTAAACATTATTCCTACCAAACATTGGCTTTCTGTTGTTAGCATTTAGCTATTAGCTGAGCTGCTGGCATTGCTGAATCATGAATGCTGGAGTTTGCAGATTCTCCCCGTGTTTGCGTGGATTCCCTCCGGACACTCTGGTTCCCTCCCACAGTCCAAAGATATGCAATCAGGTTAATTAAAGACTCTAAATTGCCCATAAGTGAGAGTGTGAATGGTTGTCTTTGTCTGTATGTGGCCCTGCGATGGACTGGCGACCTGTCCAGGGTGTACCCTGCCTCTTGCCCATATGATCACTGGGAAAGGCTCCAGCACACCTGCGACCCCTATGGGCAAGAAGCGGTTCAGAAGATGGATGTTTGTGTAGTAAAAGAATGTTTGCACAATGACTTATTTTTGCTGTTTTGGTTTTATATTTTGATAAAATGTGATGGAAGATTAAACGACTGTCATGTTTAAATGCTGACTGGCAGGTGTTTACACATTTCTTTCATTTTTTTTTATTGTTATTGTCACCGTTATTGTCAGTAACTGGTTCCAGTGCATTGTAATAAATACTGTCTGAAGTCTCTGACCCACAGACCTTAGCCTCAATGGTGACAACCGATCAAACCATTTGAGTGATTTATTGATTTTTTGGCTTTTTGCTTTAAGTGTGGTTTGCAAGTGAAAACTTCATTTGAGGTCCATTGACTGATCAGTATGATCCTAAAAGTTTTGTTATGTGCATCATCTCTATTTACCAAGACAGACCTGCTTTCGTCATTGACCGTGGATGCAAACGCCACTAAAAAATGAACATTTTATCCCAGTCACTGTTTCATATCACGATCAGTGTGCGGGAGTATACGCCACCAAAATATTGAAAATGTGTCATCGTCTAAATACAAATACACCATGAAATTATTTTTTCTTTCTTTCATATCCTGCTACACAACACTACTAACTGTTTTTCACCTGCTACCACAAATCTGACAACATCAAAGTTTTTTATGCACAAGGTGGTTTGGTGTCTGCTGCATACAACACAGTGCATGAGAGAGAACTTGATTTCTCTACCTGCTCTATACCGTAAGTGTCTCCATGTATAATTTTTATAGTAGTTGCAGTAATTGTGCAACCAGTGGTAGAAATGCACTCAAACATATTTTGAGTGCTTTAATTCAATTTAATTCAAGTTTTTTTATATAGTGCCAAATTATAACAAAAGTCAACTCAAGGCACTTTACAATGTAAGGTTTCAGACCTTACAATACAACTAAATAATAAGGAAAACCCAACAAACTACAGGAGAGAGAAGACACAAAGTTAATAACAAGCAATGGTGAATTCTATCCTGGATTTTACAGGGAGCCAATGGAGAGAAGCTAATGTGGGAGAAATATGATCTCTCTTATTGATTCCACTCAGGCTTTTTAAGGAGTTACTGGGACATCCTATTATAAGAGAATTACAGTAGTCCAGTCTAGAAGTAACAAATGCATGGACTAATTTTTCAGCATCACTATCTGAGAGATAAGATTTAAACCAACCTAGTGTTTTTCCTTTAATCCCAATGACATGCTCCAGTCTGTGTAACAAATGTTGTGCTCTATAGTGTCGCACACAGCACTGAGATCTAACAAGACAAGTATAGAGAGAAAACCGTTGTCTGAAGCTAATAGAAGATCATTAGTGACTTTCACCAGAGCTGTTTCTGTACTATGATGTACTCCAAATCATGACTGGAAATCTTCATACAAGTTAATTCTGAGCAGGTGGTCACATAATTGCTACTTTTTCACGGATTTTAGAACTAAAGGGCAGATTGGATATTGGTCTGTAGTTGGGTAAAATCCCGAAGTCAAGGCTTGATTTTTAAAGTAAGGATTTAACTACATCAAGTTTAAAGACCCGTGGAACATAGCCTGTTAGTAAAGATGAGTTGATCTAAACTAACACGGACATGCTGATTAAAGGTAACACTTCTTTGAGCAGTCTAGTCGGCTAATGCAGCTAATACTTCTACGTTATTACATGGCAGTGGCAAATATTATACCCCCCACCCACCCTCTCCTGTGCTATGAATATGTGTTGAGATTTTTTGTTGTATGTGAACAGATGGTTGTGTTCCCTCCTCATATTCAGACAGCCTGAGTTTCCTGTTTCCAAACAATCGTGGGAAAAGCAGAGGTCAAGACAAAAGGAGAAATAAAGAGGAAAATGGAGACTGGGTTACATCCAAATGGCCTGCAATAACTTCCTGCTTTGTTCCTGGTGGTTTAATACAATGTGACAGGTGAAACCAATAGGCTGCTAGGAGTCTTCATATTGACCTCAACAGGTGGAGACGTGAGAATTATGTGGGAACATAAATATTAATTGATGGAGTGATACAACAGAAATCAGTGTTTAGCCTTGTGGGATTTTTTTCTTTTGCAGTTTAGAGGCACCTTCACTATTCTGCATGTCCTGCATTTCTCCTATTTTAATGGATGAACTGCATGATGATGATTTTGTGCAGAAGGTATAACAAGCTAATAAAGTACTTAGAGATTTCTTTAACCCAGCTTGGTAACACTTCCCTTTTCATCATTTGTCAACATTGATTAATCATTTAATAAGTCATTTAACACACATTGATGTGATGTTAAACATATATAAGGACATAAATATTTATTAATGTCTTTGTCAACAATTACAACTTTCTTACAGCTATTGAACAATTGGTGCAAAGGAAAGCTGTGATCATATTTATGATATTTAAACACATGCATATGAAATACCTCTTTATAGTTCAAAGATACAATCTTCATAGGCAAGCACAAATTGGATGAGTTCAGACCTGCAGGCATGTTAAGTTCTAAGGTTTACGCTTAATCAGTTTCATAAATAAATAGTCAATAAACACTGTTATAACTGATTGTAAACATTTTAGTATGCACACTCCGATACACAATGGAGATTTATACATATTTATTATTATTACATTATACATTATTATTATTATTATCAATCATTCAGTGTCATTTCTGTGTATAAGTGTGATGTTACAAGTTAAATTCAACAAAAACATTATTAAACTTTAAAGAATATATAATTTTATCATGTCTTTATTAGTGTCCAGCTGACAGGTAGTTTGGTTGTCATTTATTAAAGTGCATTACTCTGTTTCGTTGCCTGATTGACAAACAGCCTCCTCCAGTGCTCATACAAAGACACTGCACTGCACGCGGGTTGGTTCTTGGATTAACTGGGGTCAAATAAGAAATGGAAAAGTTGTACAGAGGAAAACTGAGTGATGTTCTGAGACATTTCTGTCATAAAACCATCAGTGATGTACAGTACAATAGATGTGGTCAAGGAGGACATGCAAGGTTGGTGTGACATAGGAAGACACAGAGAACGTGAGAGTGAGGGATGAGTGTGACGAAATCCAAAGGGAACAGCCAAAAGAAGAAATAGTAATAATTTTAATTCAATTTATTTATATAGAGCCAAATCGTGAAAAAAGTCACTTCACTACGGCACAATGGTTTAAGGTTTAAGACCTTAAAGAATACAATACAAATATATGGACATATGTAGAAAACCCAACAAATCCCAGAATACCTGCAGTAAGGTACTAAGACAGGAAGAGAGGAAGAAGCACAACTACAAGAGAGAGAAGACACAATGTCAGTGACATGTCAGAGTGGCATATGAGTGTGTGTAGAGAGGAGAGGAGAGGAGCATAGTGTAACAAAGGATTTTATATCCTATTCATTTGAAAGGTTATTGATCTTCCATATTAATAAAGACCATGAAAGCAACATAATCTATCTATCTTTGTATCTCAGTACCACCTGTGAAACTAAAGTGTACCATCTTGTACTCTTTATCTCAGGATGTACTAACAAACTTCTACCACAGCTCTGTCTCCACGCTGCTGGTGGAGCTGACGTTTGAAGTAAATGTACAGACTGTTGAGCGCTCACTGCCCTCCAGTGATCACAGTGAGGAACTATACGGAGTGAACACACGGTTAATATTAACGTTAATGTAGGTAGGCCTGATTATTGCTGTGCAACATTAATAAAATCCTATTAGTACTGTTTTAAAAGCAGCTTTCTACTCTGTACAATTTCAACCTGTAAAGAGACAATAAGTTAGTTATGATAACAAAATATAATATATATAGGAATTTCATTACAGGATAATGTTTACTGTTGCTCATTTTAAATCTGTCTTCCCCATTTTCCTCTAAACTTTAGTTTCACACAGGATCATAGCAAAGTGTAAAAAAAACCGAGCAGGAAGTTTGCCGCGGTTAGAACAGATGTACGTCACTCTACATTTCCACCTCTGATTGGCTACGAGCTCAGCAATATTTGCATACAGTTGTCAATTGGTCGACAGCGGCGCGCCAAATGTCACGTGGTGTGTCTTTTCGCGCGAAGCCGTGTCTGTTGTCAGGACTCCATCGTGCTGTGTGTGTCTGTCCTGAGAAGAGCAGCTTCGCTCTGTATTTAGCAGTTTTGCCTAAGTTTTATTGAAGTCTGACAGATTTTCAGCAATGGACGTTGCCACAGCGAACGCGGAGAATGTCAGGGAGATTGTGAAAGACGAGTTGGCCGAAAAATGCCAGAAGTTATTCCAGGCTTTCTTGGAGGAGTAAGTGTGCAGCATGCTTGATTGTATTGTTCTGGGGCGAAGCGAGCTGTGCACGGCTTGATCGCGTGATAACTTGTTTTTATGTTCATCAGTATAAAGATCCGTTGCTGCGTTGTTTGTCCGTTGGTCTTTATTATGTTTAATTATTCGGCCTTTGCCCTTGTGTAGGTTTCAGACCGGGGATGGGGAGGTGAAGTATGTCCGGGAGGCCGAGGAGCTGATCAGGCCTGAGAGGAACACCCTGCTGGTGAGCTTCACAGACCTGGAGGGCTTCAACCAGGAGCTGGCAACCACCATCCAGGAGGAGTACTACAGGTGAGCTCACAACATGCAGCCTCAGTGTGATCTCTAACCATAATTCTGGAGACTTTCAGTGTTGGTGGAGCGTTAACAGCTGTGGAGAGTTCACTTATGGATTAACACACAGGTTTCTGTGTTTTCAGAGTGTATCCCTACCTCTGTCGGGCAGTGCGCAACTTTGCTCGGGATCATGGGAATGTTCCCCTCAACAAGGAGTTCTACGTGGCCATCGAGGACCTGCCCACCAGACACAAGTAAGACACCCAGCAAGCCCACATCAGCTGCTGTTTTTTATGAATCACTGCACACTGTACTAAGCTGTTATACTGTCATAGTTATGCTTCTCCTACTGTAAGTAAACTGAGTACACACTGTGGTTGCTATGAGTTCCAGTTGAGGTCAAACTTAGCTAACGTGTGTGTGTTTTGTGTAGGATCCGCGAGCTGTCGTCCATGCGTATCGGCACCCTGGTGAGGATCAGTGGGCAGGTGGTGAGGACACACCCTGTTCACCCTGAACTGGTAAGATGTACCACAGATTCACAAAAATAGCCAGCAGAACGAAAGCTGTAATGCTGAAATATAACAACGTTGAGCTTGTCTGTTATGTCCTGTTCTTTATGACGTCCCTGTGGTTTCAGGTGAGCGGCACCTTCCTGTGCATGGACTGCCAGGCAGTGATCAAAGACGTCCCCCAGCAGTTCAAATACTCCCCACCAACCATCTGCAGAAACCCTGTCTGCAACAACCGCTCCCGCTTCCACCTCGACACACACAAATCAAAGTTCATCGACTTCCAGAAGGTAACTTTTTGTGCATATATAGGAAGATTTCAGATAAAAGTGGAGGCCCTGATGATTCTGACTCAGTTTAACCCCTGTGTGCTTAGGTGCGCATTCAGGAGACGCAGGCGGAGCTGCCTCGTGGTTCAATCCCACGCTCCCTGGAGATTGTCCTGAGGGCAGAGGCTGTAGAGACGGCACAGGCCGGAGATCGCTGTGACTTCACTGGGACCCTCATTGTCGTGCCGGACGTCTCTCAGCTAAGCACTCCTGGTACAATTTTATCATATTTTGTGATATCAAGAAAGATCATACTTTTTTTTTTTTTACACCTCGTAACCATTAGGGTGTTTTTCTTTTAGGTGTGCGAGCAGAGACCAGTACTCGTGTAGCTGGAGGACCACAGGGCTTTGAATCTGAGGGTTTGAGAGGGCTCAAAGCTCTGGGAGTTCGGGAACTGTCGTACAGACTCGCCTTCCTGGCCTGCAACGTGGCCCCAACTAACCCACGGGTAAGATGCATACAGATAACAAATGCATGTATTCCTGTGGAAAAACTTGCCATCATTGATGTCAAATCATTTAATTTTCTACCTGTGAGTATAATAAACTAAAGACACAGTTTAAGTTCTAAACAGGCTAAGTGTGCATCTTTTCTATACTGTAGTTTGGTGGGAAGGAGCTGCGGGAAGAGGAGCAGACTGCAGAAAGCATCAAGAGCCAGATGACGGAGAAGGAGTGGGAGAAAGTGTTTGAAATGAGCCAGGATAAGAACTTGTACCACAACCTGTGCACCAGCCTCTTCCCCACCATCCATGGTCAGTGTTGAATCAGCAAAGCTTCAGAGCTACTTTATTCAAGGGTGCGAAAGCTATGAGTTTCCAACTACATCCGTGACACTAATTGTGATTGTGCAGGCAACGACGAGGTGAAGCGCGGCATCCTGCTGATGCTGTTTGGAGGCGTTCCCAAGACGACCATGGAGGGAACCTCGCTCAGAGGAGACGTCAATGTTTGCATTGTTGGAGACCCAAGTACTGCCAAGAGCCAGTTCCTCAAGTGTGTAACACATTCACACAGATTTCACAGTTAAAAGATATGAAATCATCTGTCCTTAAAGTAACAGGCTGTGTTGCATATGTGTAATGGGTGTGTAATGTTAACGTGTGTGTACAGGCATGTGGAGGAGTTCAGTCCCAGAGCAGTGTACACCAGTGGCAAAGCCAGCAGTGCTGCAGGTCTGACTGCTGCTGTGGTCCGAGACGAGGAGTCCCATGAGTTTGTCATCGAGGCCGGAGCTCTGATGCTTGCTGACAATGTGAGTGTTAAGACGTATAAAGCCCTTATTAAACTATCATTATATTATTTATTGTATGTATTAATAGCCATGTTTTCATCCAGGGTGTATGTTGCATCGATGAGTTCGACAAGATGGACCTCAAGGACCAGGTGGCCATCCATGAAGCCATGGAGCAGCAGACCATCAGTATCACCAAAGCTGGAGTCAAGGTAACACACATACGTCAGCCTCAGCCTGCATGACACTTCAAGATGAAAGAAAACAGTAATACTTGTTAAACATAACAATTACATCTAAAATAGCTTGTATAAGTTTTACAGTAAATTTTGTATCATTTTGGTCATGAGAAGCTTTAATGCCCATGAAAGAGAAGCTAAAAATTTGTCAGCATTTGTGTAACCTGACATGCATTTCCAGCACAACTAAAACAGTGCTGATCATGAAGTTCTTATCGCCCTGGATGCCTCCTACTCATCTCTGCAGCAGTATAACCAGACTGTTTTCTCCAGGCCACCCTGAACGCTCGTACATCCATCCTGGCTGCTGCCAACCCTGTTGGTGGGCGCTATGACCGTAGCAAGAGTCTGAAGCAGAATGTCAACCTGACCGCCCCCATCATGAGCCGTTTTGACCTCTTCTTCATCCTGGTGGATGATTGTAATGAGGTACGGAGTACAGTCGCTGCATTTCAGTGCAGTTTTTTCTTTTCGTTTTTGGTTTACTATTCTGGTTCAGCTGTTTTTGTTGGTTGTTTATTTCATAACATATTCTTATGTCAGTTTTTTTGATTTTCAATTTCAATTTGTTAATCTGTGTATTCTAGGTGACGGACTACGCCATCGCCAGACGCATCGTGGACTTGCACTCCCGTGTGGAGGAATCGGTGGACAGACTGTATTCTCTGGATGAGATTCGCAGATACCTTCTCTTCGCCAGGCAGTTCAAACCTAAGGTGTGTGTGTTGGTGTTTGTCCGCAGCAGTCATTGATTCCGGTTAAACTGTTCTTACAACTGTTTTTTTTTAATATTAACCATTGTAAACTGTGCATATGCAGATCTCCAGCGAATCCGAAGAATTCATTGTTGAGCAGTACAAGCGTCTCCGTCAGCGCGACGGCTCAGGTGGCGTGGCCAAGTCTGCCTGGAGGATAACGGTGCGACAGCTGGAGAGCATGATCCGTCTGTCAGAGGCCATGGCGCGCATGCACTGCTGTGATGAGGTACGCACGAATACATTATCCTAATCAGAAAACAGAAGTAGAAGAAGAACAGATATTATCACATGACCTAGATGGTGACCTTTGTCTTTTCTCTTTGTGTCTCTAGGTGCAGCCCAAACATGTAAAGGAAGCTTTCCGTCTTCTGAACAAGTCCATCATCAGAGTAGAGACGCCTGACATCAACCTGGAGCAGGAGGAAGAGCTGGAGGAGGAGGAGGAGCAGCAGCAGCAGCAGGAAGGTACTGTCAGAGTAAACGCACACCCTGTCCTGGGGACAGAGCTACATGAGATTGATAGTTTGTCAGGAAAACAAATAATCAAATGTTACTTGTCTTTGAAGGAGAAAATGTTCCTAATGGAGTCAATGGTGTGAACGGTCACGTGAACGGCCATGTGGAGGGTATTAATGGCCACGTCAATGGTGTGAACGGACATGCTGAGCCCGGCAGCCACCCCAAACCATCTCTGCGCCTGTCATTCACGGAGTACAAACGCATCTCCAACCTGCTGGTGCTGCATCTGCGCAAAGCAGAGGAGGGTAAGAGGTGCTCTTCTTCCTGCTGTCTACCACTAAATTTATATAAAGTTTGATCTCACCTGTTCGCTGATCGTCTCTGTGCAGCTGAGGAAGAGGAGGAGCTGAAGAAAAGTGCGGTGATGAACTGGTATCTGAAGGAGATCGAGTCAGAGATCGACTCTGAGGAGGAGCTTGTCAATAAGAAGGGGCTGATAGAGAAGGTCATCCACAGGCTGGTGCACTATGTAAGTCCACCCAACCACTGTTCTCAGACCAGCAGATAAATGTGAACTGCCAAGTGTGGACATAACTGACTGTTTGCATCTGTCTCCGCAGGATCACATCCTCATCGAGCTGTCTCAGTCGGGGCTGAAAGGCTCAGAGTCTGCGAGCTCAGAAGATGAAGCTGTTCTGGTCGTCAACCCCAACTACATCCTGGAGGATTAACCTGCTCCCTTCTCCTCTGTGGTTTTTGTCCCCCACAGCTTCCTCAGCTTTTGACCTTAAGCTTCAACAATAAAGTTGACGTTTGAGGTGTTTTTCAAATGCTCGTATGTAACACATAATAGTAGCATTGGAGATGTTATTAACTTGTTTTTTGAGTTTGTCATCTCTGCTGTATAAAGATCAGATTCTGGGGCTCTTAAAAAAATGTTTCTGTAAATATGATGCTCTTTTTTTTCTTCCAGTTGTTTCCTGGCTTCTGTTTGACTAAGTTAAGGCCTTTGAATTGAGTATTTCCTGTTTATCTGTAACTGTATATTAGTGGCATACACAGATGCTGACCCCCATGGTTTAAAGACATTTTGTATGCCTTTTTGTAAAGTTATGAAAGTGAATAAATAAATAAAATGTTCTTTAAACAATCGCTTTGTGCCATTGCACTGCTTGTAATCATTTCCAGCTGTTTGACAAGTGCTACAGTGATGTGGTCCACTTGGTGGCAGCAGTATCAGCCTTAATGAGGACGGCACTGCGCATGTCCAACAGAAATTATACAACAAACATGGCGGCGTCCTATGCGACAGCAGGCAGGACATTACTGAAAGGTAAAACATATATAACCATGCTAGACGTTATTTTTAATGTTGTTTTAAACTGTTTAAATTAAATTAAATTAGGAAGGAGCTGTGGCTAGGTTTTTGATGTAAATGCCATATTATGTTACTTAGTAATAATCTTGAACAGCACAGGTGAGTTTCACTGTTTACACGATGTTACCAGACTCAACCTTCACTTTATCCTCGCTGCAGAGGCGAAATAACTCATATTATAGCAGAATATATGTATTTTCCTCCCTAAGGCGTCCGCCTTGTTTCTGGTCGCTGGCTCCTCACGGAGAACCGACAAACTACGGCAGTGTATCGGCCGCTTCATGTCTCCGCTGCCGCCTCCCTGTGCAGCTCCAGGACGGGGCCACAGGCGAGCAGCAACACAGACCCCAGAAGAGCCGAAGAAGAGGTGGAAGGTCCGGAGTACATCCCCAGGAAGAAGGCCAAAAACCCCATGATGGTTATTGGCTATGCCTGGTGAGTGTTTCCTGTCTTGTACCCACCCCACTATCTCACACCTGTCAGACTTATGTCCTTGAGTAGATTCATCTCACTTGTGAAAATGAAAAATCTGGTAAATATCTTGTGTTTTAAACAGTACTAGTACTATTTGTAGTAGTTGATGTAGTACTAGCAGTAATCACCTTACCAGCTATTAACAACAATTTCTACAAGACGTTTTCAAAAACACAGGATTGGAAAAACTGTGAAGCACCTCTAGTAGCAACCCCTTGTTTTTTAGCCCAGACCCTGCTGGAAATGAAGGTACTACACCAGTGTGGCTGTTTAACCATTATATATTAGCCATGTAATGTGTAAGGAGCCTTTCTCTTGAGTTATATATTAAAGGATAGGTTCACAGTTCAAGTGTGTCTTTAAACTACAGTCGCGTGTCTATATGAACACAGAAACCGGTGTTAGTTGCTATAACTTTTCTGCCTGTTAACACAAGCATCCAAATGATGCTCCTGAGTTTTGAATGCAAATTTTGCGTTGATCCTAAAGCGCAGTGGTTATCTGGCAGTCTGTGTGTCTCATACACAAAGTTATTCATTCTTACAGTTCTCTGACAGCTGGTATTTAAAGAGCAATTTATGTTCATTTGGAAATAGTCATTGAATGTTAATGCTCTAGCCAGATTATACACTCAGTCACCAGTTTACTGCACACTAACTAAATCTTATGCACTCTGTTAAATCTGCATTACAAAGACTCAATGTTCAAGATAATCCATCTATAGTTTCCACCCTTGATGATAAAATTGATAAAATCAACTAATGTAAACCCCAGTGTAACAGTACAATAGCACTACACACTGCAAAGGTTGGACATTGTATATTTTGTGTCCACTCCATATCTACCATCCATAATACAAGTTTTATTTTTTCTCTACACACTTACTGAGGAAACTATTTGTATCTTCCCTATGTACAGGATGATAGGCCTCCCTACTGGTATCATCGGCTTCATCCTGGCCAAGAGAGAAGTGGACAAGAATCGACTGAAGCAGCTGAAGATTCGACAGAGGATGAAAAGGTCAAACGAGGGAGAATTTGAGGGCAGTCGCTACAAACGTCATACAGAGGATGTTAAACTGGATCATTAATGTGCATGTGTGACGGACTGAGGATGTGATTCTACAGAGGGGATGTCAACTTCAGTGTGACTTTAAAACATCAGAAAACTCTGTGAGCCACTTGAATTTGGGTAATGTCTTCTACTGGCAAATTCAGGAAATCTAAAAAGACCAAACCCTTGAAACAGGATGTTCTTTTGCAGAATTAATGTTTCCATTTGATCAACAAAGATGGATTGTACAGTTGAGTTTGAGCACTTAAAGCTGGACAATGGCTACATACCTGTTAGCCATGACTTTGATTGTTTTGTAACATGGAAATAAATGATATGTATACTTTTTGTGCTGAATGAAACATGAATCATTACAGGTAAAAAAAAAACCACTAAAACAATATTCAAATATAAAAGTATTTTATTTGATATGAAAAGGCAAAAGACTCCTTAAGTATTGATATGTATATTTACAAACCCACACCCTACACCATCTATTTACTATGCATTCAAAATGTTTGCCGTACTAAAAACCAAGGGTTATACATGCACTAACTTTGGCCTGGATCTGCACTTGAATATTAAGAGTGTGGAGGTTCAGCTGGGTGGAGCTCATCATGTCAGGAACTTTTGGACAGTGTCACATTAGTCACATGCTTTCATACATGTTCTAGTTGTTTCTCAGCATGGTAGTGATTGTGCTCTCCTGTATGGAACAACTCACCCTGCTGGCACTCAGTAACTTACCCTAATTGGAGTGTTTCACCATTACATGATATATAAACAGGCACATCCAGTATGTAACAATACTATAAAAGCTTACCGAGTATAACCCTGTACTTCATAAAGTAAAAATATCTCAGAAACATTATTAATGTGAAGGCACTACAGTGATGTCAGATGGAAATGGTAACAATGTGTGTATTAACAACTATAAACAAGGGGTTGGGTACTTCAGGGGTGGGCATGTCAATCAAAGTATCAATACTACAGATTGTGTGTGTCTGAGTATCTGCTCTAGTGTCATTGTAATCAGTACCAAAAGTTAACATTTCGGCACATCGACACTCTTAGAGTGTCACTGTTAGCTTTCCAGCTGCTGTGGTGTGCAATCATTATTTTAGTTCAGAGTTCATATGAATAAGCTTTATTTATCATTAAATCCTATGTTACGTTTTAACAGACATAACTAAAGTGAGTTTAATATTGTGAGAAATATGCTGATTCACTTTTCTTGGTTGAGATTTGAGACACCAGACACCAGGTCTCATGTCTGTATTAGAAGTATGATGTAATTAGCCTAGCTTAGCATAATGACAGAGTGTGGCTCAAAAAGCCAGCCTTGCTCCCTCTAAATGTAACAGTTAACGCACCAGCATTTCTAATACTGTGAGGTTTTCTGGGTGCTGGTAGAAACCCATGTTTCTAGTCATTTTGCTATGGTAACTGACTGCTGGCTGTGGTGTTTTATTTTAGCAGACACATCTACTCTAAACAAAAACACCAAGATTTCCCAAAAAGCACTCTTACGTAAAAGCATTAGCAGTTTTTAATAATACAAGCTATAATTAGCAGTGTGTATATGTGGATCCCGTCCCTGGTATTATGTGGTACTGGATCCAAACAATCATTTATGATAATGCCCACCCCTAATGTACTTTAAAGCCAAACAGAGAGGTGGTCTCTGTGTTGGCAAACTTGAGTTTGAACATTAGAGAACGTTTCTCTACATTTATACAGCTTCAACAGTACAACTACAAGCAGAGAAAAATGTCCAGACACTGTTGACTTCAGACCAGCAAGAGTGAGTAAATGTTGCAGCTGGCATTCCAGTGTATACAGATATACATCAGTAAGCTGCTTAATGAAGATACAGACATGTATAACTTAGAGAATAGTGCACTTTTGTTTGTGCATAGGATTAACCTACCCTATGATAAAATCTAAAATTCAGCCCTTATGTTCCCTGGAGTTTATCGTGATTTGATATACGTTTTCTGACTAAAAACAAAGCAGAGCTTTTAAAATACATGGAATGGTTTTGCAGCTGGGCACTTGTCTGTTAACCCAGACTGTACCCGATTCACTCATTTAGTCGAAGCGCCGATAATCTGCAGCAGGAAAAGGAAGATCTGGACGATGTCAACATAGATGGAGAGTGCAGCAAATACATACTCCTCTGGGCTGATGGAGTGCTTCCTGTTCCCTATCAGCAGCTGTGTGTGGTATGCTAGGAACTAGCATAGCAGAAAGCAGAAAGGAAGTCAGAAGACTGTACAAATTGTTCAAACGCTCTTTTTATGCAACATCTGTAAGTAAAATACTCACAAAAGTGAAGGCTATAGCTCCCAAAGACGCATAAAGCATGTGAAGCCAAGGAATCTGCAACAACAAACCATCATTACAATGATGACAACTTGATGAATGATTAAAAGGAGGTCTCGTCAGGAAACAATGTTTTGTATACATAAGCTTTAACTCACATATTTGAAGGACAGCACAATGGCTGTAATGATGCCAGTCACAAAGATTACGATTCCAAGGACACAGAAAAGACCCTGGCACTTTGTAAAGTCAACCTTTTGGAAAGACAATACCACAAATAGGCAAGTTGATACATAGGACCTCCTATATGTATTAATGGCAGTGGCCAGTTGAAGCTGATAAGCACCTGTGCATGCACCCACTCACAACCTACCTTTGTCTGGAAGCAGAAGACTGTGACTGCAATGCACACAACGGCAGTGATGCCCAGAGCGAGAAACACCGCTTTCGTGTCATAAAAACTAAAACACAGGAGTAACACATAGTTTAAACCACAGGAAACAAGCAGCATGTTTACATCACACTGCATGGACTGTAAATTTATTTTACCTGGATATGGACCCAGTCATGTAGGACAAAGCCAAAGTCTGTAAAATACAGTTACATTACAACAATAGTTCACACTAATACGTGTTAATACATCATGTATAACAGCAACACTGTAAATTAACATCTATTTCATTGCTTAAGATAATGTGACTAAAAACTACATTGCCCAGGTTGCAATGCAGTGTGAATTGAAATAGTTTATAGCAGCAGCTTTCGAGGACAGGTTTAGCTCTAGAAAATAGCAAGCAGCAAGAAGATAAAACAGTAACACACTGAACCATTTTGATCTCTGAGCTGATAAAACACAGGCACCACAACAACATATCAAAGGCATTATGCAAACACAGGCCGAGCCAAGTGTGATGACTCATTGCTTAGTTTTCATATCAAAGTCAGACGTCCAGCACTGGGACAACACGAGCACAGGCCAGTGGAAAGCTTTGTTAGGAGAAAGGTTACTGAATCTAACTCTAAGAACAGACTTCATCCAAGCCCAGGAAACTGTTAGTAATTATCTGTCTCCATTTCCTGATTCACTAATCAAGCAGAAATCAGCCAACTTACAAAGATGGACAGCAGAATGATGTTCCATGGGAACTTCCTCCTACAAAGAGTCAGATTAGAACATTAAAAATATTATTTTTAAAAAAATTATATTTTTAAATAACCTTTGCACAAATATTCTTCATGACAACTTTTTAAAACTACACAGTCACTTACCGGGGACCCTTACAGCAGACAAGCACAATATGGGTGACAGCATACACAGCACTGAAACATCAAAATGCAGTATTATATGAAATTTCTCAATCACATATCTTCAACTGTACTGATGTTACTACAGAGTGAGACTTACTACGATGCCCAGTACACAGCTTGGTTTTGCTGAACAAAAGTCCTGACAGGTTTGCTGTTGGAAACAGAGGCACAGTTACAGTCGCAGTGGGATACACGCTGAGACATACACGAACTGACACGCGAAACACACCCTGTCTACTCACACAAATGTGAATATGGCCACGATGGCTGTGGTGATGAGGAGCTGAGAAGCCAAAATCAAATACACCTGAAAAAGACAAAATATTTCAGCCTTAAGTTGTAGTCTCAGAGTTCAGTCCATTATAAGCAGAATCAGCCCCGATATGTGTCTGAAGTATATTATTTTTATTTTGTATGACAAGAAATATATAAACGGAACCTTAAAACATACATGTTAATCAATGTATGTGTCACACAAATTAAGCAAAGAAATTAGGCATTTCTGGCTTCCCTCTGTTTGGATTTTTAAATAACATTATACTGGAAATTTGAGGGAAAAAAAACTTTACCAAGCAGCCAACTGAATCCTTTTTGGCTCAGAGGGTTACAACAGTCTTTTGAATGCCATCGAAACTTCAGTATTTGTTGCTAAACAACCTCCTGGATTGTCGCAGACAGCTGGGGAATTATCTTTTACAAAAAGCATGTGCTTTGCTCTGAGACTCCATTGTAATGGAAATACATGACAGACACAAACAGGGGCTTAGTCAGCATGGTGTGTGTAACAAGTGTGTGTGTGTGTACTTTTCTGATGAAGGCATGCCGAATGCTCAGACTGTCCCAGCCACTGCCTCTTGCAGCAAACTCATCACCTGTGTCATCAGCAGAAGAGAAACACGAACAGTGACCATAAAGAAACATGTCATCCATCAACAGTGATGAGTACTACTACTAACATCTGCTCCCTGCCCAGCAACAAATGACAGCTGATGAACCTAGTGAAGCGTTTAGCTGCTACACAATCAGAGCAACACAAAGTGAATGGTAATGCTGCTTCATATCAGGCAACTGTTTCACGACATGATGTTCGACAGCATCAACGTTATAAAATTATCATACGTGTGTATCAATGTTGTGCTTACAGCTTATTGTGATACGAGCTGCCATTACATACAGCACCATGCCCACCACAACTGGCAGCTCAATGTACTGCAACTTAAGTAAGCACATACACAACGCTCAAAAAAAGCAAACTGAGAATCACATCGCTAATACAGGAAACACAACCAAATGTAGAAATTTTAGGTTAAAACAATCGGAAAATATTTTTTCTGACACCACAAACGTATAGTAGGTTCATGAGTTACTGTGGTAAAAGGAAGCGTGCGCAAGCCATGTCATGAATGTTAAAACCCCTAAAACATTGTCAACAGATGGGTTGTGTTTTCTGTATTTGTAGCAATCGATCTCCTGTAGCTTCTCATCTAATGGACACACAGATCTCTGCTATCTTTCAGCAAATAATATAATAAACATATGCACCAAAATGTACTATGGCATTGAAAACCTGCTCATTTGTGTTTTTCCCCCAAGTGGGCATTAAGTGTAATTTTTAATGATACAACACAGAGCCACGTCACGCTACTTTTGTCAAACTCTTTACCTTTGATTACAGGATCAGTGTTAGGCAAGTCAAGACCTAATATTTGAACAGAGTAATTTAAACAAAGCGTAAGGACACAGTATCAATATGCATCATCCTTTAAATGTTTATTAACAGGGCTGCCCTGTCTAAGATATGGAATTTGCCTTAAGAACAGTATTTTAGTCTCACAAAACACCTCATGTCTTACCAGTGCTGAGGACATCTGATGGTATAGTAGGTGGGATGACAGGGGGCATGGGAGGAGGATTGGGGTAGCCTGCTCCTGGCTGCCCAGCAGGGTAAGGCTGTCCAGGGTAAGGCTGTCCAGGGTATGAGCCGGGAGGGTAGCCCCCTGGCTGACCTGGGTACAAAGGAGCATTTGAACCAGGGGGGTAAGGAGCAGAGGGCTGGCCTTGTGGAGGGCCGCCATAGGCAGGAAAACCATATGCTGGGGGTGGTGGGTAATTCCCACCCTGAGGTGGATACAGTGGGCCATGGGAATCATCGTACCCTGGAGGGTAGTCGGACCTGGACATGGTACCTGTAAGGACGGAAGGTGGAATAAATCAGTTCATGTCTGTTCCACGTCATGTCTGTTCCATGTCTGTTGTCTATGTGGACAACAGAGACACTGAAGAATAAAGAACAGCCTAAATGGACCAACACAGCAACATGACCAGTAGTTTTGCCACTTCCATCAGATATATTGGTATCAGTGTTTATGTGGGCTTTTAATGCTGCTGAGTTTTATGGTCTGCGCTACTGTTCTGACTCACTGTCACAGCTCTCATCAGGGTTCGTTTTAGATAGAGGAGTCAAATGTTTTCAGCAAAATAACTTCTAATAACGAAGCAATAACAATTAGCTGAAGAACACAGCGAAGCACTTAGCTGTTACACAACCAGAGCAACACAAAGTGAATGGTAATGCTGCTTCATATCAGGCAACTGTTTCACAACATGATGTTCAACATCATTATTACAAAATGATCATACATGTATATGTTGTGTTTACAGCTTATTGTGAAACATGTCCACCACAGAGCACTAACAAGTTTATTTTCCAGCAGATTAATACATTGTACTATATCTTGGTCACAACTCCTTAGTTAAAAGATTTAAAAAGCTTTATGGTGTCTTATTTTTTAAAAACATGTATTTTAAACACATTTCATTTACCTAAAGTGAATCGTCCCACACAGTTCAAAAAGCTTCCCAAGAAGCTATTTACATAAAATTTCCATTACTGCCTCATTACCAGTGTCAATCTGTGAAGTGAAGTCAGTTCCTAAATGTGAAAGGTAAGAACCTTCGTCATGCAGCGTTTGTCATTGTTTTTCAAACTAAAGTGGTTATTAGTTTAGCTTTAGCACAGATATATATGCCTTTAGCCCAGTAACAGAAGGATCTGTACAGCTGTGACGTATTTAGGTCTAAGTTTGGGTTTAAAGCACGATTCCAACATCCTGCTTTGTTCTCATCCGGCTACAAACTACAGCAACAAATGTTATGTAAGCGCTGGGCTGGGCAGGGGTGGGATCATCCCACTGTATCCAGTGTCAAGTCTGAGTGTGATGTCACAATGAGCACAGGTTTAAAATGACTCACTTGTTGATGCGGAAATTTCTACATTTTAAATAAATTTTAAAGCTAATTTTAAAATTTGAATATGTATACATATATGTATAGAAGTTTAAACTGGATTTTGTGCAAGTAAATGTGCATGTATGGTGTCTGTGTGTGTGTGTATATCTGCATAGTCCATCAATCAAAGAAATGATCATCACCCTAATCCATGCTCTTTTTCTTGGCTTTCCTTTTAAAGGACCCTTATCTGACCTTTCACTGAATGCTTACATGAGAAATAATTCACTTCACAATTTCTTTTCAAATTATTATCTCAGTATCTCAAAGGTCAAGTATCAGTATTACAGACATTTAAGAATATACAGCCTCTGCATGTTGAGTTTGGACATAAAAAGCACCACCCTGTCTGCAGAAACTATAAAAGAACACAGACTGGCTGAAGGCCTGTGTGCTGTGAACGCACATTATTAACAGTCAGACCTGACTTTCTAACAATCCCACATGAGCATTGTGGGATACATTTGGTGTTGTATTAGGTTAAAGTGAACATATGCTCCTGTTTAGCCATGTGGTTCATAAAAACCACCACATGCTAAGGAAACACCACATGGATCACCAAGGGACATTTACAATAATAAACCACACACAAGACATACACACGCACATGCATAAATGTAGTCACATATGACTCAGCTTAAAAAGACAGCTGTATTTCCTGGCATGTTCCTGGTTGTGATATTTAGAAAATGTCTTCTGTGCTCTGTTTTCACTTGGACTTTTAGAGGAAGACGCACAGTGAAGTAATTTAAGAGCTGGCTGCACCTCGTGGTGCCATTACATCACATGTGGAGCAACGAGAAACAGGACAGAAAACACTAAGTGGAAAAAATGCTGCAGTCAAGCAGTCAAAGAGCTAATCACTACTTGGTTAATGGCACAAAGTTAGCAGATGAGAGGGTTTAAGGCACGGGCGTATCTCTGTTCTAGGAAAGTTAACATATCAGAGGTTTGCAGGCAAGTTAAAGTGTGATTATTATATTTCATCATCATCACCACTAATACCACATGATCACGTGGATCTGAGTTAGTATACAACACGTAGACACAATTTTTTTATGGTTCCATAAGCTCAGCTAAACTATTGTGATGTCCCTCAACAGGATAAGCCAAAAGGCTTAAATGCCATGACATAATACTGCAAATACTTCAGAGGCCAAGGCCACCTCATTCTAGGACTTGACCATTTAAAAGGTAGTTTCAGTATGTAAAGTGTTTGATGGTACGGCTTCTGACTTGACTACATGAAATGAAAAAGGACCTGTTCTAAATGTTTTCACAACATCAAGAGCATTTTAAAATGATTTTTTCCAAACTTGTTATTTATGTTATTATTTGTTATTTATGTTATTCATATTACTGAGGCTGCCACTCCTTCAACACCACGATTTTCCCAGTGTAGAAAGGGCTTTGAAGCATAACACTATCTGGTCCAATATCTTTTTTATCTTTGTATTGTTTATAAGATTTAGATTTTAATCTGTGAAGATTAATTTCTGTCTACCTATCAATACGTTTTGAACTTGTAGTATCAGCACTGTGTTCTTAGTTACATTTGTTTATGGTCTGACTCAATATTGTAACACAAGTATCCTTAACGTACAGGTAGCATGACAACTAACTATGTACAATTCCTCAAAAAGTGTATTTCTATACACGGCAGAGTGGAATTGTGCCTGAACTGTGTCCTTGTGCACTTGTCCAGTCATGAGAAGCCATGAAGTCATGAGGGTGTACAAAATAAAAAGAATACCTTACAATAACAGGAAGAACTGGTTTGGCAAACACTATGAATTTTGTTTCTGTTTAGGCTGTC
>OMLM01005331.1:1480-13897 GCA_900302695.1 Helostoma temminkii | reverse complement strand
GCCAAGCTTTAACAGATCGCATTGTGCTGATGTGTGTGATTAACGTTAACATCATGTCACTGTATCATTTAGCAGTGTTAATGACAGCATCTTTCAAAACTCTAATGAAGGAGGAAATACAGGTCATAATTGCCTTTCTCGTAATTACGAGATTTGTATCTCACAGTTATTAGATACTGGTGTCATAGTGATGAAATACAAAATCATAATTATAACATACAACATCATAATAATAATTTCTCCCTTTGGCATTGGCATTTCTCCTTTCCTTTTTCTCTGTTTGCCACTACATTGAGTTAATACAGTGTTGACTTCTTCCTTGCATTTCCTTGACTGACTTTCTATGCAATGTTTTCTTGCAACTACTGTGTTTGACAGTAAATTTATATACACAGAGTGTGCCTATCCACTAACTCATGAAAATGTTTCAAAGTAAGTCATTAACATGAACACTCCAGGCATTAGGAGCATAAATATACATAATATTACTGTGAGAGACCAGAACAAGTGAGAAAAAGAAAATAATGAATCGTGTTTGTTCTCCTGCTTCAGACCTGAGTGTACTATGAAGATGTTCCGTTGCAGGAACAACTTGTCTGGCGCACTAGTTGTTGATAGTGAAAGCAGTGGCTGACACATTAGATAAATCACTGGCCTAGAGTAAGTACAGTACCTATCTAATGCCTCGACAGAGAGTCGCATCAAAACTTTTCATCAACTCTTCCTGAGATGTTTTGATTTACACTGAAAAGTCCACATGGTGCAGATGTGATATTCAAAGGTGTGTTACTACCCCATATGCTCATGTATGCACACAGAAGCCTTAAACCTGCGCTCTGACAGCTGCGAGTCATTTTCCTTGCTCAGCAAAACAACCATTTTCAACATGATCAAAATGGAAAGCTGAAAGATGTCATAAGGAATGAACAGGCTGTCTGAATCAGCTGGGTGTTTGAGGACTATGGGTGTAGGGAGGAAAGGAATATGGAGAAAAGGGATTTATAGACTTATTTTAAACTTTTATGTGTCACAATGCTGTATTTATTATGTGTATAACTATGCCAGGTGCTGTCAAAGGTTCTGTGACCCAAGGTCAGTGAACAGTCTGACAGTAGTGTAGCAATGTGTCCTTCTAAAGGTTTTTGAGCAAGGCTCACCCTTCTGACCAATCAGCAGTGTTAAATCTGGCACATGATTTGGATTTTGTTTGTCTTTTTACTACAGTAAATACAATAAGTTGTATTGATTCTTTAGTCTCTCTTTTGTCCTGTATTTTTAATATTTATGCATATTTACATATACGGTAAATAAGTATTTTGATGTAAGAGTTGTTTTTATGTCCAAGTGTTGTTAACATCTATTGTGAGATTATTGGGAAAGTGTTTTTTTACAGCGCGCCGCTCTCTTGAGATTAAACCCAGCATCCCTTCACCTTCACCTCATACCTGATCTCCTCGCTCAAGTACATGCAGCAAGCCAGTTGTAATTCATTATGTATCACGGCCCTCGTGTTATTCAGTATTTTCTAATTATGTCCTACATGATCTTTTTCAGTCTGGCCACTCAAACATCCACTCTTCTCTCCTGAAATTTAATTCCTCGCTCGGACCAGTCAAGGTCGCCCCACAGATGAAATTGAAACATTTTATTTTCCTTGGCGGTGAACATGTGGAGGAGGAGTGGAGGGGTAACGAGCCCAGGCATCACTATTGCTTCCCCTCTTTTCAGCACCTCCCCCTAATATTCTTGGGTTTGCTCTTGCAACAAAAGGAGCATTTTCACCCAATTGCTTTCTTTTCTTTTCCAATGATTGAGACTTATTGTTATGTACTTTTTTCTTTATTTATTTTCTCATCTTTCCTTTCTCACTCTTTCAGTCCTGCCTGCAGAAAATTATTTTTTATGCCTATTTCCATCCTTGTTTCTGTCTTTGCAATTGGTCATGACAGATTAGACAGCAGTTCTGTAGGTGTGGCTTATTGAATTCAGACCCTTTCTGTGTTGCTGAACTCAGGGGTTCTGAGTTTACTATGACATTACTATGACATGTCTGACAAACTCAAATAGTGTCAATTTTAGTGATGTGATTTTTCTTTTGAAACTCTAAAAGACAGGTTGTGCTAGTTGAGTATGAATGATGTGTTTCAAAATAATTATAGTGTAATGTGCAGTGTTGTGCATGAATGGGCTAAAAGAGAAGCATGAATATGCTCCTTTTTCAGTCTACAGTGAGTTTTGAATTGAATGTACGTCCCCACTCTATTATCCTGGCTGTCTACCACTGGTCATTCGATATGTGGCGTTCAGGGATTGTATAGAGTGTAGGTCAGTTGTGTTTTCAGATAGTTGTTTAATTTGAGCTTCATTGACTGCTTGCTGGAATTACCTTTCTACTGCAGTTGGATATAAATGAGTAGTGGTAAATGTGTCGTAAAACCAAGACAAATAGCTAAAAGAGACTAAATGTTTGTCATTACGAGCAACACTACAAGTCATAAGCTGCATTCAGACTTTTACTCCTGCAGCTGGACACTACTTAAAAAGAAAAATTTGCCCTGCCAGCTCCCTAGTACAAAATGTTCAACTATACCCATTGATGACATTTCTATAGTACGACTGTGTGTAAACTTAACTGTGCTGTGAACACATGGCATAGTTTTTAACAGTGCCCTAAGTTATATTTTTCTTTTTGTATTCTTAAAATTTTGTTAAAAAATTGTCTGTAGTTTGGACATTTTTAAAGATGCATGGTTTGATTGTTGAATACACATTTATTTTTCTGAGCCTTTTAAGGTAACTTTTAAGCTATTTATGGTTCCCAGAACACAACAGCACGACCAATATATGAAATATTACAGAATATTGCTGTTTTCACACATGTAACACACAGCAGGACATCCTTGTCAGATGTGGTCTGACAAGTTTGGTTTTGCAGGGCATGGTCTCTGGGCAGAGTGTCCTGGAGGCATGACGCACCACAAATGCTACACTTGACAATAGGTCAGGGTTCCCATGCATGTCTGAAAATGACTTTGCTTCAGATCTTGCCCATACATAAACACATACAGTGTTAAGATGCTATATATTGTACATACACATTAATGTGCAAGTAACATCAATGTTAAAACACACAAACACTTATAGTTTCATATGTGTAGTAACAAAGTACTGCATAATGATACTTCCTTTTGTGGATTTTGAGGATACACTATTGTGCTTCAACTCTAGACAATTTAAAAAGGAAGACAATGTATGCACTATGGTATACATACAAGCTGTGAGTACTTGTTCCACTATTACAAATTCACAGAAAGATCAGTGTCTTAGCACTGCTGGATATTAAATATTAAACATTAAATTCATACTGTGTGGACTTACTCTCGTACTGAATTAAACTTGTGTTTATTGATCTGCTCTCCTCTCTGCAACCTCTGACCTAACAGTACCACATTCTATCAGTCAACCCAATTTTCTCGACCACCATGTTCCTCCAGGCAATCCAATGTGTTGACACTGATGAGCAAACAGTCTATTTGTCATTTGCAGCATGTCCCTTGTGCTGAGTGGTGCTGAGCAGCAACATTTTTAATGTCTGAAACTACTCTCACCATCTCTCAGCATTTACTTGTGTATATTTACAATACAGTAGATGGCGCGGTTTCCTTAAGGGGCAGAATAAAAACACAAATCCACATGTCACCGCTCCAATAAAAGCTGCCACCGGATCATTCCAACCTGAATGGAGTTCACTTCTTAGCTGTAGAAACCAAACAAATAAACAAACAAAAAAGTTTTTAATTGTGGTTTTGCGTTTTTTTCTGTTTTCTTATCATAGAATTGGCTTTTTCTACAAATGGCATTAATTTCACAGTGGATTTGTGCAGGCTGGCAAACTGCAAGACTTTGTTGGACCCAGCCTTCTCATCCTTTCATTAACTGGGGATTAGGCAAACTTTGTCTGTGTACTGTACTGGGTGTTTTGCTGTTCATTTACAATAGTGTGTGTGTACAGTATGTGTTCTTTGAAGGCATTTTCTCAACTTGCAGAGTCTAGCTGGTCTATGATTTAATGAGGGCATGTGGCAGGGATATCTTTCCCCATAGAGAAACAGCAAGCAGTAAGGGAAGAAGGATGCAGAAAGAGAGAGTGAGATATCAAGGACAGTTGGAGAAATATCTGAAAAGTCAGCTGGGACGTCTTAGCGTTAAATCCATCACCATCCCTAGTGGCTTCACAAATGTCTAAAAGCAGCAGCTTTGCCAGCTTTGTAATCTGCTGCCTGACTTGAGTTCATTTTAATTTGCAATCAAGGCATATTAATGAGCTGTGTGTGGTTTGATGTTGCAAATTCTGTGTTTCTGCATGGGATTTGTGTGTGTCTGTACACAGGCGAATGCTGTTAATATCATAGCTTCTTTTAGTTTAGTTTGACTGTAATGATTATGCATCAAAAGCCAACCCCCACTAAGAATACACTGCCACATACTGTTCTTTTTTCAGCCCATGAGGATTATTAAAGTCACTTTAAAGTCCGGGTAAAGCAGTGGCAAATATGTGTTCTGAGTTTGTTACACCACAGGAAGATGTGTTATTAGCCACCCACGCAAATTTCTCCAGTGAAGTCGACTAGTTTGGTCTGAGGTTTGCAGTGACTGACAGCTGACAACATAGCTCAAAACGAGGAGTACTGCAACCCATATCAAATAAATTAGATTCAAATTTCTTCTCAGTGCATTCCTACAACTAAATAAGCTGCACAGATCGGGTAGTGACACTTGCAAATTTACTTTGTAGCCTTTAGCTGTCTTGCTAATGGACAAAAAAGCCAGATATTAGCTTTTTAAACAATCTCTACTTGTGCCATGTCTTGTGCCAACGTAACCAGCTTTTACTGGTGAAATAATATAGTGTCAATTGGCCAATTTCCACTCGAAAGCTTTTAAAAATCACTTTGCAACAAAGTGCTTCGAAACATCAGAGGTGAACTAATTCAGTACAAATTAGTTTATTTATACAGCACCAAATCACAACAAAGATCCCGTCAAAGCATTTCAGTAAGATTAAGATATTGCAGAATTGTATGGAAAACATATTCAGCTATATGAAATTTTAGACAAAAGAAGAGCAACAAGCTTATTGACTTGGATTTAAAGATTCAGTATTCGGAGATTATTGATCCCAGTGTGATACTGCTTTTCAGTTCAATTTCTAATGCACATGCAAGTTTAAAATAGCCCTTAATTGACTCCCTTTGAGTGACAAATTCAGCTGCTAGAAAATGAATTTAACAAAGCTTACAAATAGCTGATAACCACAGAAAGATTAGTTCTGCAAGCATTTCTAAAGCACGTTGATTGAATGTATGCAGGGCAAACAGCAATAATATTATTAATAAACAAAATGATAAAGACTTGATTTCTAAAGCCAAGTAAGTTTTACTGCTATGAATCATCAGGTGATGAACAAAGTACAGAAAAATAACACCATGCCTTAAGCAATGTAACTAGTGCAGTAGCTCTACTACATGTGCATCGGAATGAGCTTTTAGCAGAAGGGTCTCAGCGATAAACAGCTTTCAGTGGAAATCTTAAAATGAAATAGTTCCACATGTAAGATGAAAGTTTAGTTTCGTTTACATTTGACTTTTAACAGTGTACACTGTGTTTACGTCTCTTATCACACTGATCACACGTCCCCAGGTGTTATGCATTAAAAATTAAAAATCACTACACAAAGAAAGTATAATACTGTAACTTTATTATTAATGTGTACTGAATTACGAGGAGAATAATTCACACAGCATCCGGAATTTCAACTAAGTTACTGTAGGTACTGTATGTCATAAATTAGAACCATATCCTATCTTGTTGAAAATGTTTCATTCAGACAGATGTGTGCATACAATCTCAATTGAAACCCAGTGCTCTGTGACATACAGTAGACAGAAAGCTTTGTGCAGATGTGTAAACTCCACCCATGAAATCAGACTTGGGATGGGAAATGCACAATGTCCAAAATAGCCCCTATGTAGCGATATCCCTTCATCCCCATTCAGAAACTAATTACATGATGCCTGGATCACATAGGAGACACATAATTGCTGCAGACCTGAAGCAAGTTACAAACAATCATTTTCCTTTATGTGCTTACGTCACCTGTACAGGATAATTAGTAGCTTAATCATAAAAATAGTGAAGGCACCGCAGCTGTGGTGCATGTAAAATGTCCAGTGTTACCATTAGGAGACAGTCATTTCATTCCACTGCACTGTGATAGTAGAGGGGTTATAATCTATTATTTATTCAGTGACGTCAGCATGGAATGAAGAGAGGGAGCCACGTTTGCAACAACAAATTAATCAGAAATAAGACTTTAATTAGTTTTCTGATTGTTTCACAGCGGTTATGTTCTGAAGTTCAATTAAACGTGATTGCAGCTCTGCTCAACCCTGTTCAGGGATTTTTTTACAGGAGCGTAGTGATGCAGATTTTGTGTTAATGCAGTTAATGCACAGGCTTCAGCTTCACTCCGTTCAGATGTTAAGCTGAGTTGATAAGGGGGTTCACACATGCATCCAGGGCAGCCCCCTTGTTCCCCTGCTAATGCCCTGCTACAGATGCCGGACATAAATAGATATGAATGTGAAATCTCTTTACATATTACACATAAATGCCAACAGATGGAAGCACATCAGAGAATTAGCTGACTTTCTTTGATATTATTAAGATTCCCCAGATAGATAAACAGAAGCACTGGATAGAAATTCATCAGATTATTTATTATGGAGCATGATTTGCCGAATAACTCAGTTTACTCAGACTCAGAAAAGTTCTACAGTACATAATAAAAACACATATTCCATCACCATGTTTTTGACAGCTTCGGGCAGAAAGCGTGCATTTAAATGTAAAAAGAAGTTGTTACTGCAAGTCTCCAGTGAAACACTTCTGAGAATTAGCATGTAGCATGAAGCTGAGATTCTTTTCTCACTCAGTACGTGGCATATACTGAATGAGGAACTCGACTCACATTCCTGACTTCATGCTTTAAACCCAGAAGTTATTAGACCTCACACGGGCTGTGAAATGCAGACAAATTGCCAACTGGAATTAATTAGTCTGTGTCCCACACATTCTGCATGTAGACTGGAGGTGTTAGCTTGACAGCAATTTTGCCAGGAGAAGCTCCAGCCTGGTTTGATTCTCGAGGAACTGATTTATTTAACTCTGACAATGCAACTGTATCTGAACAAGGTGATTACCAACGGGGCTGTTTAACAAGGACATGATAAAATGAATTAAAAAGGAAAGACTGGTAAAGGGAAACACCTCCAGAGTAAAGTAGTTACTCAGTATAACTGGAGAAATATTTCTGTTTCATTTTATTTCATTCTGTGCTGCATATAGGAACAATCTTTAGGCTCATTCATCAAATCATCAAGACAGCCTCATTTCACAGATTTTTCAATCCATTTTGCATAATATAATTAGATTTGTGCAGCTCTTTTCATAATCAGCGGACTTGCTGTGTTTCATAGTTAATATGAAAATATTGCCAAGTCAGGGTTTTTGTGCTCCCGTTTTGCCATCCAGCTCATCAAGCTCCAATCTGTCATTTTATTTCACTCTTTCAAACACAGTTCCGCTTTGCAGTTTGCAGCGTTTGAGTTGCCTTTAAAAGTCAGTGTCAGGAGACGTGCCAGTATTTTGCCCTCAGGCCAGGTGAAAGCACCTGTCAAGTTTTAGTCAGGTGGATTATAAACGTGAAAACGATGCAAAGATATAAAGGCATTTCAGGCTATTTTTGCACCTTCTTTTTATGCATATATAAAACATTTAATAGATGAGGGCCTACATAACTAATATGAAGAGTAATTTACTGAGTTTCTTATAGATTTACAGAGGTTTGTTTCTTTTCTTATATTGCTGTGTGGATGTATGTACATGATCTTGCTGTTTACTGAGCTCCATAAACAGACTACTTTTGCATAATTTCTTGAGTTTTCCTGCTGTAACAGTTTGTAAGTAGGTTATTAAAGGGCAAATTCACAACATTTCTGCTTGTTTCCCACTGTTCTGGGGAGTACACATATGAATGATATTAAGTTATCCTCTGCCTTCCTTATATAAAAATATCTCTCTGCTGCTTCAAGCCTAGTTTTTCAGTTCAGATGATGTCTGTTTTCTCATATTACAGATGTCATAATGTTATTCAATTCACTCCTCCATAACATCCTCAAGATAATGTCTAAACCAGAGATTGGTCAGCTGATTTAAGCCCTGTGGTGTTACAACTTACTCCACTACAACTAATAAATGTAGCACTTTGTTCATCATCCATTAAAATAACAATAATAAGAGCTTAATCCAACCAGTCACTATGCAGCTACAGCAGCATAACTGGTTTAGTAGTACATAACATTTACATTACATCAGCTAACAAGGACAAACAAACATCCTCTGAACCTCATCTATAAACATAACTAGCAAACCACAAATTTTACCCTTATTGCAGAAATTTGGCAAAAAGAAACAGTTCCCATATGACACCATCATGTGTGGCTGAAATTCTCTAGTTGACTTTCTATCATTGCATAAGCTTTTTTAACTCAGGAAACTGTAAAACCTTTGAGGATTTTTGTTTTTACTTTGGTCCAAAGTTGTTGTTTTTTCATGCATACATTAAAAAGGGGCACAAAAGTTGGGTGGAAAGGAATGCTACTTTTTAATTTCTAATATCAGACCAGTGACTTTACTGAAACAGTCAAAACACACTTGTCAGACAGTTCCAGACACAAACTCCGTAATTACATGTTTCTGAATGGAAGACTTAATATATGTGAGACTGACTGCTATGTGAATGTAAAATGTGCATGACCCTTAAACATTGATGAGGCTTCTTGCTAAATTTGAGACTAATCACAGCTTTCTACAGCTTCCACTGGTTTCCGCAGTGAAGAACTCAAATTCGTCCCACGCTTGAAAAAGTTTTTCACACAGTTAAAAATGTGCATTTCTGCCTGCCCACACATGTCTATTTATCAGTTGGTAACACCCTCTTTTTATTAGCAGTCATCCAGCATAACTGGCGTCATGTCTACAGCAGGGAGCTATTTGCTGAGTCATTCTGATGCTTTGATGTTTATGGATGCAGATTTTATTGTGTGATTTTCCTGCTGATGGTATTCTTGCAGTTTTCTTTTAAAGAAGTCGAGTGGCTTATAGACGTGACTGGGGTGCATTGTCTCTGCACTTGGTTTCTCTCCTTTAGGAAACTAGGGTTATACAGGTAACACATTGTTTTTGATCATGCAACTGGCTATGCCTCGATGCGCCAAAAACATTGATCTCTGTGATGTAGTCTTTGTGTCACATCCTACCTACTGCATGCTCTACCTAGGGACCATCCTGTATCAAATCTCCTAAAACCTTCCTATACAACTAATCGCAAATATGTTTCTATGGGGAATGTTATTGCAAACAGGTTATTTTCTGTTATCATACCAAAATGACAATATCTTTACAATTTTTTGATTACAAAAAATTACAAGTCGCTAGTACACTGATACTTAATATATCAATTAAATGTTCACAGGCATTTTTCTTCACCAAGTTATATACATGTATGGATGTACAACATTTTTCTCCTCCGTATATGTGTATGGTTCGTATATGTGTATGGTTGTGTTCAGACGCAATATTTCCCTCACTTTTACTCAAGCAAAAGTGAGGGAAATATTGTGCACTGCGTAAATAAAGAGAGAAAATCTAACAGTTACTTCACACACAACATCTGCATTAATATTTAAGTACGGAACCATCTGTCTCTAACTCTAACCGAGGTCCTTATCATGCCTAAACCCAACCTCTCACGAGACTGTGGTCTCAAACTCGGGTCTGCGGCTTGTCCGTCCTGCACAATATACTCTTGCCTTCGACCCCAACCACCTCCTCGCAACTCGCTATCTGTTAATAAATGTGATGCTTCATTCATTTACTAAATATGTGATATCACTGCATAATTATGTTTGTCACAAAAACTTAATGGCAATTGCACTTTAGTTGTACAAGAACATAATTTTAAGGGGACAGTGTTAAGGAGAAAGGATGTTACAAATGTGTGCACCCACACAGGTACTGTTATACACCTGTAATAATTAGTTCTGACCCTGACTCTGCATTGCCAGGAGTAACTGTTCATATGTGAAAATAGCTTAATTGTCTTATTAATTTTGGGTCTCATGCTGTCTGTTGTCAGCAGTTTAACACGCAGGGTTCTGTCCTCTGCTCCGACCATCACTACCATAAATCCAAAAAAGACAAATGTCCTCCCGCTCATTGTGCTCCACCTGCCATGTCTTTATTCCCCACACTTTGACGACTATCAGGTCAGGCATCTCTTTTCCCCAAAGCTTTTATCTTTATTCTAATCCACATTTACAGACTCTTCACAGCAGCTGAACAGATTCAAATCTCGAGTTGCACTGTCAAAACTTTAGCTTTGTTCCAGGAGGCCTGCTAATTAAACCTTTTTGCCTATGTTTAGTAAGTTTGGGACTGCAGATTGGCTGGTTAAGTATTTTAATTACTGCTCATATGGCGAAGACTTCACGCTCCAGCAGCGTTTTTGTTGCTGAAGATTGAGATGGTCACGGATGAAAAATTGCTGAAGTTATAGAACGCCGCATAATAGATGAGTCACATAGAAATACGATGAGATAGTAGATTGTGATGATGTGTGGGTCTGCAGCTGTGTGTGAGGGATCTGTGTGTATGTGTGTAGTGGTACATTAAGCCGGTCGCGGTGATCCGCAGAGAAAATGAAGAGTGATGACGATGCTGCTCTGCAGGTTTCATCGGTGTGTGTGTGTGTGTGTGTGTGTGTGTGTGTGTGTGTGTGTGTGTGTGGGAGAAAGAGAGACAGTGTGTAGTTGCTCCAGGCTGTCTCCACCTCCCTCATTTTAATGCTTTATTATTCATGAGTATAGCTCTTCAGTCATAGGTGTCTTTTCTTTTTGTGTTGAAGCTACAGCAATGATGTTGCAGCCTTCATTTGTAAAACATGAGTCAAACTGTCCCTTTTTGTCACTGCTGCAAGTTAATAGTTTCCTGTTTTTACATAATCAGAGTCAAAACCTCTATAACCTTAGAGTGTGACAACCTCAGAGTTGTTATGTTGATGACAATTCTGTCCAGCTTCAGTGGTGACAGTGAAAAATCTATGTCTTTGTCCCTCTGCTACTACAGTTCCAATTTTCTGATGAGGACACTTAAGACAAGGAATCAGCAGGTGAGAATTGTAAAATGGCAGAGACCTACTGTTTCCAACAAGAAAGGCACATGTATGGCTCAGTTACTGCTCTCAGTGTGGACCAACATTTCCAGCACAACTGCAGCGTGAAGCACAAGATATGCAGGGAGACATGCACTGATCTTTTAAAGCCAACCTCATGGTGATGTCACAGCCTTAGTTAAAGGTAAAGCTGAAGAAAACTGGACCATTATGTTATATCGATATGTTAGTCTGTGCCAGAATTGAAGAAGTGATCTGAAGTTTTATATTATAGCAGCTGCTACTGACTAAAAAAGTGAAGACAAACACATTGGACACATGGATTAACACAATCATCTAAAATCATCATGTGTTTACTATACACCTGTGTTTTTACCACACGTGAGGTAAAACATTGTGTCTCTATATGGATATATCTTAAAAAGTTTGTCGTGGTCATACATGGGAAAAAAAATGTTAGGTGGTTTCTCGCTGATGTTTGCTGGTGAAGTTCTGCCAGCAGCATTTAAAGGACAGAAATCTAACCAGTGAGGGAAAAAAGTAACATGACAATAAAGTTCAACACAATTTTATGAACAAAGTGCTGCTATTCACTAAATTTATCAAGGAAGTCCAGCAAATATTTTGATTGTGGTACATTAACCATCCTATACTATCCAGTAAAACTACTGAGTAAAAGCATCAAAATATACCAGAATAAAAAGTGGTATTGCACTAGATTAGAATTTTTGTGTATTAAAATGCTTTTCTTTAATAGTGTCTCTTTTAATGGTGGGGCTCATTTAAATGACTGTTGGGTAGCATGAAATAACAGTAATGATCTGAACATGGTCATATGTAAATGCTGTATTTTAGTATGTTTTTTTTAAAAAGCACCATTTAACTTAATGGCCTCTTAAAGCACCACTTCAGGTTAAAATAAAACATCACATTGTTATTCCTGGATTTATTACTAAAGCATTTATTAGTAATACAGTTAAGAAATGGGTTGCGTTGCGTAATGATTTAAGTGCGCCTAAATTTTGTGTTGGAGCTCCTAAAATTTTCATTAAACAAGTGCTACTGGTGGAAAGATTTAGTTTGAAACTCTGCCTCTGGTAACATTATTATCCTCTACGGGGTGA